>CM058041.1:3815636-4108611 GCA_030169165.1 Centaurea solstitialis | reverse complement strand
TTTTCAAGTTTTCCGTTTGGGCGATTTTGAGCCATTTCTCGGTATAGGAAGCTATTCTAAGACTATTTAAGAGTGTTTGGTCACTTATGGGTTGTTTTTCATTAGGAATTACGTGTTTAGGAAATCGGGAGGCCTAAAGGAGCTTAACTAGGCAAATTTAGCGGAAGCTTGGATTTCAGGTGAGGTTTCTTGTCAAGCTACGTTCTAAGGGTGAAATGCACACTAATAAGGTTATGCAATATTATACATATGCATTTTGATATTATTGTGAGTTCATGACGCATGTTGCATGTAATGTGAATTGCTGTGCATTGGTATTTGGCGAGTAATGGATCCAAAGGGACGTTTGGTGGCAAACCGAATGCTCTCTAGTGTGGGAGGTATGTGCTCACGTAGTGGTCGCGGTATAGGCGATCGGTGGTTGAATGTATGAAGCATTAGTATATTTTCCTTAGCAAGTTACAAAGTATTATTATTGTTATTATTATTTCTTGAATGGCTTATCTCATGGAGGGTCCTCACTAGACCTTTGGTCTAACCCTCGGTTTTCTTTTATATTGCTTGACAGACAGGGTGGTTAGAGAATCGGTAGATAAAGGCAAGAGCCATGCATGACTTAGTGGAGGCACTTAGAGACCCGAAGATCTAGTTGGATCTTTTACTCTTGTTTAGTACCTTATAATCATTTCCTCAGTTGTATAGCGATACATTTAGAACGCTTTTGTTAATTTCTGCCTTTAGACTTGGGTTGAGACCAGTTTTGGTTATTTGTTGATGTTACTTTGGTTTAAATGTTAAGAGTATGAAATGTTTAGATTTCGGGTTGTTACAATTTTTGAGGAGGTTCTAGAGAAGATGAAGTATCTTAAAGCCATAATAAAAGAAACCCTACGATTACATGCTCCACGACCACTTCTTGTTCCTAGAGAATCAACACAAGATGTCAAACTAATGGGATATGACATTCCAGCAGGCACACAAGTGATTATAAATGCTTGGGCAATAGGAAGAGATTCTACCTCATGGGAGGAGCCATCAGAGTTTAGGCCAGAGAGGTTTCTAGACAATTCCATCGACTATAAAGGATTTCATTTTGAGTTGCTTGCATTTGGTGGTGGTCGAAGAGGGTGTCCAGGTATTCAATTTAGTGCAATTATTATCGAGCTTGCATTAGCAAATATGGTATACAAGTTTGATTTCACATTGCCAAATGGAGCGAAAAAAGAGGATTTGGACATGAGTGAGGCATATGGTGTTGCACTCCATAGGAAGTCCTCTTTATTGGTCAAGTTAAGTGCTCGATCCTAATGTTTGGGTTTCTTGTTTCAATTAATATGTGATTGGTTGTCAATGCTTCTTTTTTCTGTTTTTCGATTGTCGTCATAAAAACTTTTATAAGTTTATGTATTTTATTCAATGAAAGTGTGTTTTTTTCCAAATACATACCTACTATATGATTTTAAGTTTGAACGCATTATTTATCATTTTATGAGAATATGAGATTACCTATGATAAACAACCATTATATGTTATACTATATAGGGAAGAAATAGAACTATGTCGGCGACTTAGCCTGCAACTTATGTCGCAAGCGAGGTCACATATGTCCATCAAATGTGCATCACCAATTTAATTATCAAATGTGATGATATAGGTTATTTCAAGCATTTTTATGTTCTCTTAAAATACTATTTCTATTCTTAACTATTTCCACTTGGACGAAATGGTGGCCGGAGGTGGTGGTAGTACCGGCACCGGTGGACGGAAGTGGTTGTGGCCACCGAACATGGTGGCCGGTGTCAATGGTGGTTGGTGGCGGTGGTGGCCGGAGGTAGTGGTGGTGGTGGCTGTTGGAGGTGTTGGGCGGTGGTAGTTAATGGTGGCCAGCGGTCGTGGTGGTGGCTGGTGACGGTGGCCGGAGGATGTGGTGGTGTCCCGAGGTATTGGTGGTGGCCGGTGGCGATGACCGGAGGTGGTAGTGGTGGCCGATGGCAGTTATATTTGTTGTTCATAGTAAATTAACTTTGATAACGCTATAAACAGTGTATAGAAAAAGAAAAACACTACCATTTTAAAAGAATATGAGAACATAAAAAACAAACAATTATCATCTGTTAATTAATGTTTCATATGGAAGAAACAGGGTGTGGACGACTTAACCCACAACCCAGCTCTTAACTAGCTAGGGTCAATCCTAACTATTAACTAGCTAGGGTCGCCAATGTCCATGCTTACATATGTGTTACTAGTTTATCACATGAATATATACACTAAAGTGAAAGCCATATAGTCTTATTTGTCACATGACAAATACTTTAAACTTTATATGATTACAATAGACTTCATAAATACAAGAAGTCAAAGTTGTTCATGGTGGTAGGTGCCATGACCTAAAAATATAGAAAAAGTAAAAATGTTTTTGAAATACGAATCAAATGGACTATGTATTGTGGAAATTAAACTTGGATGTAGTATTGACACTTTTATATATTGTGAGTCATGATTAAGCAATTAATAAAAAACTGAAATTATTGATTAAATAGTACCTCACAAAAAATACATATGAAAACTGTAAATGGTAAGACGTCTATAATTTTTTAATAGCCTATAAAGTTAAGAGTCAAAAGGCTTATAGCGCAACGACATTTGGTGTTTGGTAAGATGACCCCCCCTCCCCTTCCCTTGTGGTTGTGGATTGGAGTCCCGTCTTGAATGTTGGTGTTGATTTTGGACTACGTTTAATGTGTGTGTATGTGTTTGTTGTTGTCCAAAAAAATATAAAGTTGAGAAAGAGAAACTTTATACCCTTAGGGTGCGTTTGGTACACATGACAGGATGAGACAGGGCATGACAGAACAGACTTGTCCCATGGTTGGCAGGTACTTATGTGAGACATACCAAAACTAAGTAGGACAAGAATGGACAAGTCTACTGGCCACAAATGTCAATCTTGATTTCATTTCTTTCCCTTCGATTAAAGATATTAGGTAAGGTATTTGATATTGATTTATTCATTTTTTTTGGAATAGTTGTAAAAGTGATTCTTCAAAGAGTGAAAGTAGAACAAGAGTTATTGTGATAGTTGACTGCATGATTCTCCAAGTGTACGTACCTTCACTACAAGAAAAAGGTCTTTTTGGGACGACAACAAAGACGTCGCAAAAAGTCACTAAAAGACAAAAAAATTGGAAAACGGTGTTGACTTTCAACGCCCGGGTTTTTGGGGCGACAAAAGACGTCGCAAAAAGGGGATTTTTTTCTTTTTTAATTAATTTTTTCCCACGAAAAAAGAGCGCGACTGATTCGCGGTTAAAATTTTTTTGAGTCGTCGCAAAAAACCCATGTCGTCCCAAAAAGTGGCGTCGCAAAAAGAATATTGAATTTATTTTATTTTTTTATTCATTATTTATTATTTTTATGTTTTTAATTATGAGGAGTCGCCCCAAAAACGAAAACGACGTCGCAAAAGCAGTTGGCGCAAAACTTAGGGTTTTTTTATTCCAGCCATCTCTTCATTCAACACCATTCTCTTCATTCACCTCTCACGTACGGCGTCTTCTCCGGCGACGGTTTGCGCGGCACGTTTAGGCTATTCTCTCTAGAACACCGGCGCCACCGTTCATCTTCTCCGGCGACCACGACCGGTCACTTCTCTGCTCTCTAGCACACCGGCGGCCACATTCAGCTTCTCCGACGATTATGTCCGGCCACCTCCTCGGAAGACCTTACACTTCCCTTGGTATCTGAATCCTTCATCTCAGCCTCAACAGGTTTCATTTGATTTTCTTATGATTTTAATCTTATGATTGTTGTAGATCGAAGTGTTTATATGTATTTATTCATCGGCTGATTGAATAAGTTGTTCCAGAGACACCGGCTGAATATGCTGTATTTGTTTAATGTTGCATCGACTTTTACTTTTTCGTTTATTTTATTTTTTCTACTTGTTTGTTTATTAGATATCATAGAATTAGAATCCAATGTTTCCTGTATTATTGTAAGCAGAGGCGGAATCCTCTCTGCAAACACCAAGTTAGTTCAAGAAGTATGGTAAAATTATTTAATTATTTTATAGATCCCCCCTCAAACCTGTAGATTCCACTAAAAATAGTTATGGTTGGCCTAAACCCAAGCAAAGAAGATGAATGCATAATTTGTTATATATGCAAAAACCAAAATTCATAAATATAATTATTTAACTAATCATCTAAACATACAATAGAGATTAAGGTTGTTTTTAGTAAAAATATGCTAGTTTATAAGCTAAGGCTATGTTTGGCAAGCGTAGCTTATAAGCTAGCTGGTAGCTGATAAGCTAGCTGTTGATTGATAAGCTTGCTAGTAGCTGATAAGCTAGCGTATGAACAAATTATGTTTGGCAAAAACTAGCTTATAAGCTAGCTTATGTTTGCCAAACACAGCCTAAGTCATTCAAACATATACCATAAGCTAGTTTATTGAAACGCTACTTGGAGTAGCATTTTGGGAGCTTTTTGTAGCTTTTAATTTCCAATTATACTCTTATCAAGATTAATTATTAAATTAAAAGATACATTTTTTTAGTCATTTTACTTATTCATAAGTTAGTTTTTGTCAAACATAATTTGTTCATAAGCTTGTTTATCAATCAACAACTAGCTTATCAACTAGTTTGCCAAACACAACCTAATTACTTTAGTTGATAATTTTATATTTTTTACTTTAAATGCAATTATATAAAAGGTTTTCTTGTTAGATGTGTTTATTTTATGTTAATTTCTCTTTTTTCGGTGAATTTTAGGGCTTAATGGGTTATGATGTTTTTGATGTTGTAGCCTCATGTGATACAATTCCTTTCATTGTTTTCTAGGTTTTTCAGTTGAAAACTTTACCTAATTACCTGTCGTTTTTCGATCTAGGTGCGAAATAGTTGTGATTCTCTGTTAACCGGATTAGTGTTTTTGGCGGATTTCATTGAGGCGTAAACGGTTCACCTCCGGCAGTTCACCTCTATTGGAAAACTATTGGAAAGTTGTTCAAGAGGTCAATCATAGGAAGATTTGGGACCGAGATATTATTGTCGAAGATGACGAAGACGATGTTGTACATGACAGCAATTCATCTGATCTATCATTGTGTGCTGAATTGGATCATTTGACTTATACGAGTTTGAGTATAGGTCAATCAATAGAAGTTGAACACGATCCTCCCCCCGAAGACAAAGAAGAAGATTTTATACATGATAGTGAAGAGGATATTGATGACAATGATGACGAAGATTCCGATTCTGAACAAGAATGCGAACAACACAATTGTAGTAGTGATGAATCTGATTGATCTAAGACTGTATTCTGTGAAAAGGCACGACTTTGAATTGTGTTAATTATGTTATTTGAGTTGTATATTTTTATCTAAGGCTATATTTGTTATCATTTATTTGTATATTTGTTTTTTTACAGATGGCAGCAGTAGCACGTGGGCATGGTGGTGATACTGGTGGTGATCCTCCACCAAGTGGTAATTGGCTGCCACCTTCCGGCAATTGTGGCGGTGGAGGTATTAAAAAACCTTGCAAACTTGTATTTTTAACTAAGGCTATATTGTATTTTTTTGATTACTTGTATTTTTAACTTGTTTACTTGAATTTGTAGGTTCCAAGAGAGGACGCGGGCCAGCCCGTGATCTTGAGATGAGGGATGTGTGGAAGAAGAATGGGAAGAATCCCTTGCCCCTTGAGTTTGATGGGCAAGAGTTAGACAATACGTGGATGCCGATTGGACCGAATGCCGCCTACTTCAAGAGCTTTGTTGGGAACTTGATGAAGGAGATGGCATTGTACTATCCAAGATGGGATAAAGTACCACCCGAACTTAAGGCGCCTATACTGCCGAGGATTCAGGTTTCGCTTAAACTTTTTTTATATTTAGTAAATTTGTAAAAAATATATAAGAAACTAACTTTTTCTTATAATTTACAGACGTATTTTGACATCATGCCTCACTATCAGGGACCAAACAGTGACAAGATCAGATTGGGATTTGACAGGTTGTGTGCTGAACGGTATAAGAGTGCAAAAAACAGGTTCAAAGGGAAATGGTTTGAGAAAAGAGGGGGGGTCATGGCATCTGAACAACTACGTCAAAGTCCTCCACCCGACATGACACTTGATGAATGGTCAAAATACATGGACTTCTTTTGTGAAGATAGTGTCGTTCGTCGTTCAGAAACGAACAAAAAGGTTAGAGAAAAACAAGTACATACAAGCTTGCAGGGTAGGACAAGCTTCGTAGAATATCGACATCGAAATGTAAGTCTTTTTATCTTTAAATCATAGTTTTCGCATATTGATGAAATTCTTGAAATGCTAAAGTGGTATAGGTATATATATGTGTGTAAAGGAGAGTAATTTTATTTTTACGTTTTTTAATATGATAATTATTCACATTTAATATTCAAGGTTTGTTTCTATTTGATGGCCACGTTTCCATATTGTAAATCCAATAATTAAAAAGGAATCTTTTAAAAAAATAAAGAAGTAAAACAAGTAATTAGTTGGTCTTGAATCCCGTTTGTTTGATCGATATTAAGTATATATTTTTGTTTCATCAATTTGTTTATAGCGTGACCCGGTGACATTGGAACCACCAAGTTTGATCGACCAATATGCACAACATCATTCGCGCAATGGCGTTTTTACTGATGAGGTTCTTGCTGAAAATCATGTAAGTAATTATTTATAATTTATGTACTTTGAGATACAAAATAATATAACACACACACATACATATATATTTCTGATTACTTGTATTTTTGTCTTATAACTATACAGCGTCGTATGGTCTTCATGAGGGATGCTCAAGTCGGGAGCCAGCAGCCGTTGACCGAACGCCAAATACTGACAGAAGTGTTGGGCGAGCGACGTGGGCATGTTCGTGGAGTAGGCAGAAAAATCGGTTCTTCATCTTCATCTGCAACGCAATCGACCGCCCAATCGTGTCCTATGACACGTCTGTATACGCAAGGTGAGGTAGATGCCAAAATGCGGAAAATGGAGAAGAAAATGGAGAGGAAAATGGAGAGGAAGACGCATGCCATTTATGATGCCTTAGTTCGAGCAGGTATTCCCGTGGACCTTCCAAATGATGATGAAGGGACTTCTGATGATGAGCCTGATGATGATAGCGATGACTAGTTTTTATGTTATTACTTGTTAATTAACTTTGAACGAAAACATATATTTTGTTTTATCGTGAAGTGGTTGACACTTAATTTGAAACTATATATATATATATTCATGTTTGTTTGTATGAGATGGTTTATATATGGTTGGCCATAAAACAGCAGGTTTTTATATGGGATGCTGCCAACAAATTTTCACATCTTTTGCGACGACCATGTCGTCGCAAGACCTCAAATGTCGTCGCAAAAAGGTTAAATATTTTAATATTTACTTTTTAAATTGATAAATGACGTCGTCGCAAAAGGCTTACAAGTCGTCGCAATAGGTATTTATAAAAGATTTATTTTTATTTAATAATGTCGCTGCAAAAGGTTAAAAATCGTCGCAAAAGGTATTATTAAAAAATTAATTTTTAATTAAATAGTCGTCGCAAAAGCTCATATTGTCGTCGCAAAAGATGGACACGTGTCCGTATTCTGGCTTGATGAGTGTCGTCGCAAAAAGTCTTCAAAGTCGTCGCAAAAAGGTTTTGCGCACTAGGATTTTGGGACGTCTCTGTTGCGACGACATGTCGTCGCAAAAAGGTTTTTGGGACGAAATGTTGGCTTTTTGCGACGTAATTTGTCGTCACAAAAAGCCATTTTTTTTGTAGTGCTTTCATTTTTTTTAGACGCATATTGGACTTTCAATTTTTCTTTTTATTGTAACTTTATTTTAAATAATTAATTTAAAATAAAAAACTAATAACATGGGATTTAATCCCACATGGGAAGGTCAGGAAAACCATTTCTACTTAAAGAAACTTATGCTTTACTCTACTTTGGATAGATAAATTTATTGATGATTACTAATCATATTTAAATAAATCTATATATATATAAAAGGAAGATGTTGGTGTCATGAGGTGGCACTCTCTAAGAGTTGGATTTTGGTCTACAATTTTTCTCATTATTTTGATTTTTTTATATTTTAAACTACAATTTTTCATTAAATATTTGCATTGAACTCTAACCCATTTATCTTCTTCTATATTAATTTAAGTAATGTAACTCCAAACCATACATCTCTACAACCATCCATTTTCTTTTACATTAAAGCTACATAACTCCAAATCTTCATATTTAAAGATTGTTGCCAACAATCAATCTTCAAGAACAATATTTGCAAGAAAACTATTGTGAAAATCATGAATGGTACAAAGAAAGTAAAAGTCAATTACGTATTTTTTTTAAAAGTCGGTGAAACAGCAAAAACTTTTCATTTGTTTTTCAATGCGTCATTTTGCTTTCTTATGAGTTGTTTATTACCAAATCTCTTCTTCTATATATCTATCATGTGATCTGTTCTTCATTCCATAAATCACTATTTTTTAACAAATCGGTTTTCAGGTTTATATCAAGAACACCAAATTGGGTATATACTCTTTCTTTCTTTTATTCTTTTATTATTTTTTGAGATTTAGAGTTTGTCATTTTTTGATTGTTATTTTTTTAAAGTTATTCAAGAAGACTAATCCAGGTATGTATTCATTTCGATTTTTGTTGAGATTTTAAAGTTTGTTCGTTTACCTTTTGTTTTTATATTTTTCTTAAGTTTTTTTCCTAAGGTATGGTCTTTGCAGGAGGACTCTTAGAGTTTTGATGACAATAAAGTTAAACGGAGAACTTTCGAAAGTACTACAACATATGATGTAACCTCGACAAACTTCAACGAGTGAATATCAATGGTTATTTTTACGTTTTTCGATTATTCTTCAAGAAGACTAATCTGGGTATGCATTCGTTTTTTTATTAATATTTTAAAGGTTTCTTTATTTTATCTTTCATATTTTCTTAAGTTTTTTATGGTGATGATGTAACCAATGGTTTGTTTGTAGGGCTTTTAGAGTTGTGATGGGAACAATAATTTGATGATGGAAATTTGGAAGTATTAAAATACTTGATGTACCCTGAGTAACTTCAACAAGTCATTTTTTAAAAGTAATTTTTACTTTTTTTAGATAATTTTGAGAAAGCTCATTTGTATATTCGTTTCTTATGATTTTTGTTTGTAATTTAGAGATGCTAACTTATATCTTCTATAATTTTCATACGCATTTTTCTTATGGAGTTGATACTTTGTTTGTGAAAGTTTTTTTAGAATTTTGATTAATCCGATAACAAAATCTTGAAGTATTACAATACTTGATATGATCCCACCAAACTTAAACGTTATACTTTGTCTACTTAAAGTTTCATAAAGTTAAAACCAAATTAAAAATTATATAATACACATTTCTTAGTTTTTTTTTTTTTTGATTTTTATTTTACTTGAACATGTTCTTAACACTTCAATTGTGAGAAGGTAAAAATGTCATAATTTAAATACATAACTTCAAACCATTCATCTTATTCAATATTAATTTAAATACATTACTCCAAACTATCAATCTTCTCTGACTATTGATTTCCTTTTATATTAAAGTTATATAAAAATTGATATTCCATCACAATTTCTAATTAAACTTAATTAATCATTTTCATTTTTCGATCTTTTACTTTTGATGGAGTTTTTGTCTGTTTCTTGCTCTTTTTGGTTATTTTTTATCTAACTTTTATTCTTTATGTTAAAACCTTTGTGTGTTCTTAAAAAGTAATGGATGTTAAGACGAATGGCTTATTATGTGCTAAATTCAAAAGGTCTTCTCATATTCACTAAGTCCTTTATGTGTTCTTATATGATTTGAAAATACATTACATATGATAGTTAATGCGTTTTTAGATTTTTCTTTGTGATTTCTTTAGATTTGTTATTTTATTTTTCTTCATTCATGCTTTCTTTTTATTTTTATGTTGTATGAGTGTTTTATATGAGTTTTTTCTGTTAGTTTCTTAAAAATTATTTTTTAAGAAGTATTGATAATAATCAAATTTCAAAGCATTTTGTTTTTTAAAGCATTTGAATTCCGAATTTCTTCTTATTCCCTCAAAATTTGTATCTTTTGATTTAGTTCAAAATATTTGATTAACTAAAGTATTTCTATTCTTTGTTTACACCAAAATTATTTATTTCTTATATTTCATGTTATTCTAACTTTTTTATTCTCATAATAACATTTAATGAATGTAAATAACCAATATATATTTAGTAAATCATTACATAAATAAAATTACAATCAATATATACATACTTATATTTACATGATATTTGAATATGCGTAGTTTTAAAACGAAAACTATTATTATTAAAATAAATACAAATAAATAATTGAAGATGATGATAAATCATGTAAACTAATACTTTATGATGATTGTCATTTATATTATTTACATAAAATATCTTCTATATATTATTTGAAAAACGATATATTTTTTAAATGATTAGGCTATCACCATCCAACCCTCCAAACTATAAGTTTGATGATGTAAAACTTATTAATTATCACTTAGCTATATATATCAAACAAATAACTAAGGATGATGAGATAACTTCATATTAAGTGCAATATTGATTCTTGGAGGGTGTTTGGGATTGCTCTTTGAGGCCCAAAAGTGTCTTTGGTCAAAAGTGCTTATTGACTTATGATGGTGGGAAGAAGAGTTTAAAAAAATGTTTGGATTAACTTTTGTAGTGATAAAAGTCAATAAGTCAATAAGTTAAAAAGTGTTTGGGTTAAAAAGTGGTGTTATGTAAAAGAAAAAAGCTAAAATCCAAAAGTCAAAAACCAAAATAAAAAAGTCACATCTTCCCAACTTTTTAAAAAGAACTTTTTCTTCTTACTCTAAAAGCACATTTGAAAAGCAATCACAAACAATATTTTATTAGATTAATATATCGTTTAAATATATCGTTTTTCAAATAATATATAGAAAATATCGCTTTAAATCAATAAGCACTTTTGAAAAGCAATCACAAACACCCCTTTATTAGATTAATATATCATCGGCCCATTAAGGTTGGTATTTTCTAAATAATTTATCGGTCACCACGCAACGCGTGGTGTCGAACACTAGTAACTTTTATATGAGGAAATGGGCCTTAAAGTTTTTAGAGGCCCATGATTGGGCTATCAAACATGGCCGAATTTAATTGAAAGGGTATAACTTTCGATGTGGATGTCCGTTTTGAACGGTCCACCTATCAAATCGAAGCCTGGAACGGAAAGCACACCGTGGTTAGGCCCATATGGGCTCAACGAACTTTTGAACCCCGAAAAAATCCGTTTAAGTTGTTTTTGAACATTTTCGTATTCTTTTTGTATTTTTGGACATTTATTTTAGGCTTTTGTGTTTGGCCCATTGCTTTTGTTAAGCCCATCTCATTTGGGATCTCTCATTTATGTTTCAGTCGTCTAATTTGGATAGTCGTATTATTGAATCAAGAATTTTCGTTTTTCCCTCCCAACTTTTGGGTTCTTTTGACAGAATTCAAATTTTGAAGCTTGAGGTTTGACATTCGTTAAATCAACAGCCCTATAAAAAATTGAACACAAATATTCGTAAAATCAACGTGTTCAATTTTTGTTACAGCTATAAACATTACATCATCCACCAGTAATTTTATTCGCTTAAAAAATATGAATATTTAATAAGCAATTGACAAAAATTAATTTAGTTACTTATTTAACTTAATAGAATGGAGTGCATGTATCACGGGGTGTTAGTTTTTAGATAACATTGAAAAAATTAAATGGGTCAAATGTCCACACCAAATATTAAACTAATATACACTCATACTTTAACTATACTTTTCTCTTTCCATAATCACGTGTTTCTTCTATTGTTGATCCAAACAAATAAATTGATAAAAGTATCTTCTTTTTGTTTTTTGTTTTTTTTATAAGCTTCATCTAGGCTTTGCGTAGACTACATCCTTGGCAATATAGAACAGAAACTGAAAATTCGGTCGTCTGAAACTAAGCCTGGCCACAAGATGCGCACGAGAGGATTCGAACCTGAGGTGAATGGGATACCATCCACATTCCCCACATGCCTTACCGCTACGCCACAAGCCTTGTGGTTTTGTTTTTGTTTTTGTTCTTTAAAATAGATACCTAAAAATTTCAACTCATTTTTTTGAACGGTAAGAGAGCAATTTATTACCACAAAACCATGTACACTCATAAGCTAGTTTTTACTAAATATAATTATACATAACCTAGCTTATCCTACTAGTTTATCAGTTAGTTTGCTAAACACAAACTAAATAACCTCAGTTACCAATTTTATACTTTTTTGTGACCGAAAATGAAAAACGAGCTTCGGTTGAAGTGGAACACGGTCAAACTTTTTCTTTCCATTTCTTGTCCTCCTAGGTGAAAAGGAAACAAGAGATAGATGAAGAGAATTGAGAATACATTCGCCATCTTATATAGCAACTTAATTAAGAAACGGTTTGGTTTTAGACAAAATTCAAATTAAAAAGGTTAGTTTTACAAAACAAAGTTAATTAGAAAAACGTTAATTTTTATAAAACAAACTTAATTTTAAAAAGATTAGTTTTATAAAACAAACTTAGATTAAAAAACGTTAGCATTATGAAATAAGCTTAATAAATAATTAATTAAATAAATAAACAAATAATTAAAAAAATAAAAACATTAGTTTTGTAAAACAAGCTTGACATAAGAAAATAGTTTCGTAAACTAGCTTTTAAAAGAACGTTTGTTTTATAAAACGAGCTTAATTGAAAAGGAACGTTTGCTTTATAAAACAAATTTCAGGGTGTTTGGATATTTTATATTTAAAATGTTTATAAAACAAATTTCAGGGTGTTTGGATATTTTATATTTAAAATGTTTATCAACTTATTCTGGTCTGAAAACACTAATAAACAGTTTTGAGTGTTGGAAAGAAAAAAAAAAGATGCTTCCCAATATTGTATTCGCCTAAAAGAAAAACAAAAATTTTGTTTTCATTATGGTCATATAGAACGACAATTACTTAAATACGTTCTAACTTTTTGGCACTGGTGACAAGGAGTTTTTAGTGAGTAATTTCATTTTAAATTATTAGCTTATTTGAAGCAAATTAAGGAAAAATGAAATTATTACATTTTGCTACAGTTATAACCTAATCTAAACAATTTTTTTAAAATAAAATTGTTTCCAAACTACATAAGTTAACAACCATGGTACAAAAAAGCTTATTAAGTTGTTTTAAATAAGCCATCACAAACACCCCCTCAATTAAAAGAATTGAACTTCATGTTAGCTTTTAATTAAAAACAAACTTAATTAAAAAATTGTTAGTTTTAACCATAACGTGTATATTCGACTATATCTTTAGGTTGAAATTTGGTACTCTTTTCTTTAATTGAATTTAATGATATATCTTACAGAAGAAAAGATCCCTAACCTATTAATCCATTTGTCAAAATTGCATTGTATTATTAAAAAAATATTTAATTTCTATCAAATTATTATTAATATATTTTTTAGAGATAAAAATGTAGGAGATGCAAGTATATAAATTGTAGTCACTTTAAGAGGCAGGAGGCAGAAGTGCAATAAAAAATTCCAAGCAATTTTGTTAAGCTAGTAAACACCATGGCAACTCCACCCTTAAACACCTTTCTCCTTCCTTGGTTTTCATTATTCATGATCATTTTGATGATTTTTATTGGTTTCAAATGGATTTCATTTCATTCTAAACCCATAAAAAACCTACCACCATCTCCACCAAAGCTTCCGATCATCGGGAACTTGCACCAACTAGGTTCAAACCCTCATTCTTCTCTCCAAGCCTTCTCCAAGAAACACGGTCCAGTCATGCTCATTCACTTGGGTGGTGTACCTACACTTGTAGCATCCTCAGCTGAAGTAGCCCGGGAGATTATGAAAACCCATGATTTATCATTCTCTAGTCGACCAAGTTTAGCCATCCCCAACATACTACTCTATGGTAGTAATGATATATCGTTTTCGCCATATGGGGAATACTGGAGGCAGTTGAAAAGCATTGTCGTACTTCATCTCCTAAGTACTACGCGAGTCAAGTCATTCCAACAAGTAAGAGAAGAAGAGATGGCACTTATGATCGGCATGCTTGTAGAAAGTAATTGTTCTTTGGTTGATTTGAGTGAAATGATCGTTTCACTTACAAATAATATAATTTGTAGGGTGGCCTTCGGAAGGACGTATCATGAGTCAAACTTTACAGAGTCATTGAGAAGGCTCATTGATGTGTTGGGTGTTTTTAGCGTTGGGAGTTTTATTTCATGGTTGTCATGGGTGGATCGGCTAAGTGGTCTACATGGAAGAGCAAAAAAAGTTGCTACAGAACTTGATGTTTTTCTTGAAGGTGTTTTTGAGGAACACGTACATAAAGAAATAAGGGTGGATGGTAAAAGTGATGCAGGCAAAGACTTGGTTGACATCTTATTGGAAGTCCAAAAAGAAAAGACGGCAGGCTTTACCCTTCAAAGAGATAACCTTAAAGTTGTCATCTTGGTATGATTTCTTCATCTTCCTCCTAAAAGTAAAAGTTATGATTAAACCTTACACTACCATAAAATCAGGTTTATTAGGCGTGACTAACCTCTAATAAACTACTTTACAATACTTAGGTTTATAGAACCAAACATATATGTCCTTTATAAGAGTGTTGTACGTAGTAAGAGTGTTACAATATGTATATACTACATTTTTGGACATCTTAAATACTTTTTTAGAACAATTGTGAGATAAAAACATTCTATTAAAACAATCATATGATATTATTAGAAAAAAGTTTCATATAAACACAAGCGTCCTATAAAGCACTATGATTATAGGAAACTTCTAAAAAATGTCTTAGCTTAAACAAGCTAACAGAACTGTTCAGTTTTAAAGTGTGACAAAAAACTATTTAAGATGCCATAAAATCCTATAAACCTATATCAATGCTTTTAAAATAGTTTATTAGGACACTTAGAGAATTGTGGTCCTATAAACCTATATCAATACTTTTAAAATCCTACAAACCTATATCAATGCTTTTAAGATACATATATGTGTGGTCCTATAAAATAGTTTATTAGGACACTTAGAGATTTGTGGTGTCCTGTAAACCTAATTTTGTATATTTGTAACGTACTGTTAGAGTCCCACATCGGCTAAACTCGGACCAAATCTTCACTATATATGTTGGAATCCCCCTTCTCTCCTCAAGGGTTCTTTTGGAGATTAAGCTAGGGGTTCCACATATTTTCACATGGTATCAAAGCCAACGTCTACCACTCTAAGGGACTGACACGCCAACCTTTTCCTGGCTGTTCTAGGCCTTCTCTTGGTTCTTAGCCCTTCATCTAGCCTCTGTTGGAGGGGCGTGTTAGACTCCCACATTGGCTAGACTTGAACCAAATCTTCACTATATATGTTGGAACCCCCTTCTCTCCTCAAAGGCTCTTTTGGATATTAAGCTAGGGGTTCCACATATTCTCACACGTACATTCAAATCATCGTTTTCTAGCTTGCAGAGTTATGCAATAATTTTTACTTTGAAGGTGCTTAGATTGCTTGAAAAAGCAGTTATAAGTTATCATCTTGAAGTTACTAGTTATAATCTTCAAAAACAGTTATAAGTTATAATCCTCTTCCAAAAAGCTATAATCCTTTTCCATATAGTTATAAACTTAAAACTACTAGTTGCTTTCTTGTAATTAAATCAAGTTGATCAATATTGCTTTACTTGTAGGATATATTTGGTGGTGGAATTGATACCACCTCCATGGCTATAGACTGGGCAATGAGCGAGCTAGTAAAACACCCAAGAGTAATGAAAAAGTTACAGCAAGAAGTGACGGAAATAGCACAAGGAAAATCAGTGATTTCTGAGGAGGATTTGGAGAAGATGGAATATCTTAAAGCCGTAATAAAAGAAACCCTACGACTACATGCTCCACTACCACTTCTTATTCCTCGAGAGTCAACACAAGATGTTAAACTTATGGGATACGACATTTCAGCGGGCACACAAGTGATTATCAATGCCTGGGCATTAGGAAGAGATTCTACCGCATGGGAAGAACCAACGGAATTTAGGCCAGAGAGGTTTGTAGACAATGCCATTGACTATAAGGGGTTTCATTTTGACTGGATTCCTTTTGGGGGTGGTCGAAGAAGGTGTCCTGGTATTCAATTTGGCGTAATTATTATTGAGCTTGCATTAGCAAATCTCGTATACAAGTTCAATTTCGCATTGCCAAATGGAGCCAAAAATGAGGAGTTGGACATGAGTGAAAAATATGGATTTTCACTCACTAGGACGTCCTCCTTATTGGTCAAGTTAAGCGCTCGATGAAGTTCTATAATTTCGGTTTCTTGTTGCACTTAGTACTTGATTTGTTGTCAATGTTTCTTGTTTCTTCTTTTTAGTTATCAAAATAAAAAGTATTTATATGTACAGGTTAATTCGATAAAAGTGTGGTTTGTTGTGAATACATGCCTATTTTGTGAATACACATATAAATGAAAAACGATATCAAGTTACAAGAATAAGATAACATCTAAAACAAGCAACAATCATCCAATAATCCGTTATACTATATAGGGAAGAAATAGTGCATGGGCAACTTAGCCCACAACCTAACTCACAATCAAAGTCTTCAATGTCCATGCTCATGTATGTGTTACCGGTTTATCACGTGGATATATATGCACTATGTGCAATATATATGGTCTTATTTCTTTGTCTCATAATAATGACTTTAAATTTTATGTAGTTTTAAAATGACAATTCATTAATAATTTAATCAGAGACTAGCAAAAAGAACATAAGTAAGTTACAAAGACGTAAAACAACTAATGAGAGAAATTCTATATATAACAATATTTTTTACAGTTTCCTTATGTCTAGACATCATCCATCCGAATAACAACCAATAATAATTTCGACTAAGTCACCCCTATTAGATGGCATTGTGTCAAACATGATGACTTTAAATTTTATATTAATCACAATAAATGTCATAAATGGAATTAAAGTTGTGTAAGATCTATTCAAGAATCAAGACGATTGAGGAGTGTAACTCATGGTAGTAGGTGCATTAGAGTATGCATTGTGGGAATCAAATTTAAAAGGACTACAAAAGATTCCAACAATTTTATATGTTCTTAGTCACATTAAAACAATCAATAATAAACTAAAGTTATTGTTTAATGTCAATGAACTCAAAAAATATATGAAAACCGGAAAGGATCATAAGATGGCTGCAAATTTTTATTGCATATATAAGGTTAGAAAATGAGATTTTTTTTAACGGCAAGTATCGGGCCTTCAATTGGGCAATCCCACTAATCCGCTGCGACTGTGCCCAACCTATGCTTGAACCCGACCGGCAGGGAAGTGGATCCCCATAGACTGGATCCTCCCATACCGGCCCCGAAAATATCTTATAAATGTGACGTGGGAGATTCGAACATTGGTAGTGTGGCTTTCACCACCACACCCCCTAGGGATGCTACCTATCTGACTTAGCTAACACTCTTTGATGTTAGAAAATGAGATTTTATTCCTTCAAATCCAAAATGTATTGTTATATATGTAAATCTGAAATTAGAAGTTAAAGATTACGGGATTAAAGTTTGCATTTAGAATAAAAGAAAAGTCATGCAAAATAATTATCTTTCTATCAAGAAAAAATTAGGTATCATTGTAGTTATAAAAAATAGGGAAAATTTCATCTATATCCTTTAAAACTTGCTATGTTACGTATATATCCTTATAAAATTTAAAATTAAGTATAAATCCTTCTAAACTTTTAAAACTCATATATATATATATATCCTTCTCCTATCTTAATTAGAATTTAAACATTTTAAAAATAGAAATCATTATCTTTAAATGGAATATATTTTGTAAATTACTTAATTACCCTTCTTATTTGCTGCCCTAACATAAAAATCAAATCAACTTCTATAATCTCGATCTCCAATCTCTAGACATCTATCTTCAAATCCCTGCCTCAAACATGCATCTTAAAATCAAATCGTTATAAGGATTTGGGGTTTAAACCTAAAAAATTCCATCCATGGCTGGCTGGCTGCCATATATTTCTTCAACTAACAAGTACTCACTTTTCTTTTCTTTTTTTACATAACAGGTCAATGGAATTTGGGACTTGTATTAATACCTATAATTGAGCTTCTGAAATTAAATATAACCCTTTTACTATATGAAGCCGATTTGATCTTGATTTGAATATCGATTTGATTTTAAGATGGATGTTTGAAGCAGGGATTTGAAGATAGATGTCTAGAGATTGGAGATGGAGATTATAGAAGCTGATTTGATTTTTATTATAGGGCAGCAAATAAGAAAGGTAATTAAGTAATTTACAAAATATATTCCATTTAAAGATAATGATTTCTATTTTTAAAATGTTTAAATTCTAATTAAAATAGGAGAAGGATATATATGTGAGTTTTAAAAGTTTAGAAGGATTTATACGTAATTTTAAAGTTTATAAGGATATATACGTAATATAGCAAGTTTTAAAGGATATAGATGAAATTTTCCCTAAAATATAAATGTAAAGTCAGTTTTGGTTGTGAACATGAGGATGAATCTCAGCCACTCATCCGGTCAATAAAGACGGCTTTGACCGGATCCCCTCTTTTAATAATCTCCACTCTCCCATAAATCGTGTCAATCCTTCATGAACGCATCCACCGTAATTTTGGTTGTGAACATGGGGACGAATCTCACCCACTAATCCAGTCAATAAAACCGACTTTGACATGGTCCTCTTTTTTTAATAATTTTCACCCTCCCATAAATCGCTTCAGTATTTCATGATTGCATCCACCGTAACCAAAAATATGTGGCTGAGATTCATTCTCACGTTCACAACCAAAAATAAAACCGACTTTGACATGGTCCCTTTTTTTAATAATTTTCACCCTCCCATAAATCGCTTCAGTATTTCATGATTGCATCCACCGTAACCAAAAATATGTGGCTGAGATTCATTCTCACGTTCACAACCAAAATTGAGTTCACATGCAGCAGAAAAGCAACGCTTTACCACCACGGCAAGGGTAGCTTTGTTGTTCTAATTTCAGATTATACTAATATATTTGGATTCTTTACAAGCTTTAACACTATCCCACTAGATTCTAATATGACCAGTAAAACTAAAAGGTTGCTGTTAAAAAAAAAAAAAAAGTAAAACTAAAAGGTTTCTCTCTTATTTTATTATACCTTCACTTCTTCTTCTTTTTTTTTATACAAATCTAAAAAAATAAAAGATATAAAAATATGTGATTCATGTCAAACATAAATAAAATATTCATTTTTCGTTTTATCGAGATAATAATTAACTTTTCTACACATATAATTTTTTTTTATATAATTTTTTAGGGATAACTTCTTCAAAATATATCCAACTATCCCAATATACTATTGTATGTATCCATCTAAAAAAGTTCCTTTTGTATGTATCAAACTTTATCTTTTAGTCTATTGTGTGTATTTTTTAGTCTATTATATGTATCCAACTATCCTCCAATATACTATTGTGTGTATCAAAAATACACATAATAGACTCAAAAATAAAGTTTGATATGTACAAAAAGAATTTTTTTAGGTTGATACATACAATAGTATATTGGGGATAGTTGGATACATTTTGAAGAAGTAATCCCAATTTTTACATGGTAGGGTGGGGTTCAAACGAGAACCCTTCCTATTTGCGAGAATGTGAGAACACTTGTAAACTTCCAATTTTATTGTGTTTTATATCTTTGCTGATATATACATCTTGAAACCTGCAACTAATTTGCTTCAACTTTGACCCACCACCTACTTCCATGCAACAAAACCTCTCCACACGATCATCTACTATGTGTTGTGAGTCTAAAATAAAATTAAGATCAAATCCAAGACCCACCAGATGTCTAGACCCACTTGTTGTGCTACTTAATTCACTAGTTCAACGAACAACCCCTTTATGCCTCAAAGGAACCCACCTCCTTCTTCCTTCTACTTTGATCCAATCCACTATTTATACCACAAGCCAATTTATTCGATCTATCGTTCTTGTCTCTACGCGTCACCCAATCACGGTGTTATCACGTCGTTATCACAACGATATCACGTCGTTATCACAACGATATCACGTCGTATCACACCGATATCACATCGTTATCACATTATCACATCGTTATGTATCGTTATCACAACGTTAACCAATGGGTTAACTAAAGATTTTTGAAACGGTCCGTTCGTATTCAGCAACACCTCCTTGATCGTTGTGATATCACGTCGTTATCACAACGATATCACGTCGTATCACACCGATATCACATCGTTATCACATTATCACATCGTTATGTATCGTTATCACGTCGTTATCACAACGATATCACGTCGTATCACACCGATATCACATCGTTATCACATTATCACATCGTTATGTATCGTTATCACAACGTTAACCAATGGGTTAACTAAAGATTTTTGAAACGGTCCGTTCGTATTCAGCAACACCTCCTTGATCATATTCGGAACGACGATGGCTAACCGGGGTCTTCACCCCAAACCAAAACAAAAACCGATTGCCATAAACATTCATCCAAAAGTAGTATTGTGATATCACATGTGATATCGGTGTGACATCACATGTGATAAGAGTAATAGTAGTATTATTGTATTGCTACTCCGTGACCATCAACAACAGGGCCGTGCAATGGGGTATGCCAAGTGGTTCTATCGCACAGGGCCCCCCGACCCGTCGGGGTCCTCGGGATTTTTTTTTTGGTCTTTTTACTTGTATTTAGATTCGTATATATATATATATATTAGTTAAGACACTTAAATGCACAAATTTTGCCTTGGCGCACTAGCAAGAGTGCTTGTTTTTAGCCCTCTACTTTGGGGGCCCCAGGTTCGAGACCCTTTTGCTGCAATGTAGTTTTTGTTTAAAATTAGTTTCCATAAAATACAATTTTGTTTTAAATTAGTTTTATTTTATTAAAAAGTAAAAAAAAATTGAGGTTAATTGAAGTATTAAACATACGATTTTTTATTTTTCATTTTTTTAAGGAGTAATTTTTTATATAATATTTTTTTATCATTTGGATACTTAAATTATATAATATGTTATAGCATGATATGTTATATTAATGTCTTTTAAGAACTATTGATATGATAAATAGTTAAATATTTTAATAATATAATTAATTTTAAAATTGTTAAAATACGATGGTTGTTAGAGTTAAATGTAATACTTCTTAAAAAAAATTAATTATAAATTTTATATTTAAAAAAATTGTAGAATAGATGATAAAAATGTTCATAATAAACTTATTTGTTTAGTATCTTTCTAATGATATTTTTCTTTTAATATAGAATTTAGAACTTTATTTTTTCATTAATTGATTTTTTGCCCTAACATCTTTTTTTAATGTACCATTTTCCAATAACAATGTATTAATAAAAGTTACAAAAAAACTAACATTAAGAATTGAAAAATCAACTATGAATTTTAAATCCACACTAACATACAAACATTAAAATTTTAAAGTTAACTTAAAAAAAGCAATAAAAGATGAACAATTTGTTCAAAGTTAAAGATGGTTATTCATCAATTTATCGTCAAATAAATGTCGAAATATAAGAAAAACAATTTAATATATTCATAAATAAATAAAAATATTAAGGACAGATTTAATTTTTCGAACAGGACCTCCAAAATGTCAGGAACGACCCTGATCAACAATATACGTATAACGATCAGCTCTCATGACCATGTATATATATCAAGCAAGAAAGAAGAAAAGGTGTTAAAGTGATATAGAATATTAATGGGTGATGAAAGGAGAGATCTATATGATTCAATGTTTTAAAAACCGGGTCTTTAGTTGAATCGGTATGATGACCGGTTCACGGTTCGACAGGTTCAACCATTAGTTAAACCGGTTCCAAACATTTTTATGTATTTTCCATTTTTCTACATTCATATATGTAAAAAACCAACAATTTGATATCTATAAGTTGAAAAACATTAAAAATACACATTATAATAAGTTTTACATTAATCAAAAACATTAAAAATAATAATAATAACAAGTTTTACACATAGTTTTTTTCTTAAACCGGGTCAACCGGTTTTTTACCGGTTCGACCATTAAACTAGCCGGTTCTATCTAGTCCTTAAAACGCCATAGAACCGGTCACATTTGACCCGGTCCTTTCACCGGTTCCCGGTCCAACCGGTTCGACCGAGCCGGTTCAACCGATTTTTAAAACACTGATATGATTTCTTAAAGATGCAACACGAAATCAATCGAAGCTCTTCCCTTGTCAAATATATTTAATATATTGTTTAATATTAGTTTAAATTTAAAACTGTTCAATTCTTTTAGTTTGTTAATTATAAAATAATGTTTGGCATAGGGATGTTCTCTGCGTTTTCTTAAATAGAGAGGGTTCTCGTTTGAACCCTTCCCTACATGGTAGTATTTATTTATTTTGCTTATCTATAACTTAAACCTTAACATGAACAATTTTTCTTGCTCAATATATATTCTCACTGATATCGAATTGCCTTAAGTGAAGCCTATCCCATCTTGCTTACTCACTTTGATAGCTGCTTTGAAAGCTTATCTTAATGCGATAAGTTACCATGACTCCTTCATATACTACTACCGCTTTGAATAATATCATAGAAACCCTGTACAAAGCCTATCTTAGCAAATGGATGAGCTGGTTTACAAACCCTATACAAAGTTTATTTTTGTTTTATATAGGTTTTTAAGGGCATTTTTTTTCCTTTTCGCCATGGGCATCCAACTGTCAAGACCGGCCCTATATAACTTTTTAGGAAAAACGTGAGGACGAATCTCAACCACTCATCCGGACAATAAAAGATGGCTTTGATCGGTCCCCCCTTTAATAATCTCTACTCTCCCATGAATCGCGTCAATCCTCCGTGCTCACGTCAAGGGCGAATTTACCTATAGTCCAGGTAGGTCCCGGGACCTACCTAATTTTTTCATTTTTATTACAAGTTATATAGAATTTTTTTTGAGACCTACCTTAAAATGTTTAGGAGAACTACCTTAATAATTTAATTCTCAGTTCAAAAATATAAAAAGTCTGATGGCATGGTGGAAAACACGTTGTGTTGTACATTGGAGTTCACAGGTACGAATCTGCATGTGCACATCGTTATTATTTTTTTAATTTTATATGTGTAAGGCCCAGTATTTTAACCTTTTTGTTTAAGGCCCAACAATCCCATTATTTTAATTTTTTTTGTTTAAAGCCCAACAACTTTAAGTTTGACTCACATACCAAACAAAAGAAGCCATATAAAACAAAAACCACGACTTTAATGTTTGATTTTTAATTTTTAAGACCCGACCCGACCCGACAAATTTATAGTTGACACTTTTATTTTTTTCGGCTACATTTGATTAGGGAACCACGTAGTTTTGCGTTCTAGATTCACCGTAACCGAAGATGTGTGGCTGAGATTCGTCTCACGTTTTCTTAAATTGATACGCGTATGAACTCAATTTTGGTTGTGAACGTGAGGACCACTAAAATCGTGACACATGACAATATTCACCCTAAATATTCATTATTTAGAGTGAATAAAGCTTAGGCGTCTTTATTCACTCTGAATAATGCATGATATTCAGAGTGAATGTTGCCACGTGACACGATTTTAGTGATTCTCACGTTCACAATGAAAAATAAGTTTTCTTTTGTTGGTCCTCACCCCTCACGTTCACAATGAAGAATGAGTTCATATTTGATATATAGGGTCAGGTTCAAATGTGAACTCATTTTTCATTGTGAACGTGAGGACATCCGAGAGCGCGTCATGTGGCATATTTAGGTTGAATATTCATGTGTTATTCAAACTGAATAACACTGAAACATTGAATACAGTGTTATTCAATTTGAATAACACACAATATTCAAACTGAATATGCCACGTGACGCAAATTTAATGGTTCTCATGTTCATAACCAAAATTGTATTCACATTTAAACTTATATATATATATATATATATAGGAAAGTTCAAATGTGAACCACTTTTTGGTTGTGAACGTGAGGACAGCCGAGAGCGCGACACGTGGCGACTTTGAGTGTGGTCCCCCTCTTTAATTCAATGCCCTCCCATGAATTACGCCTAGTCATCCGTCGTGGATCTGATGTGACGCCTAGTCATCCGCCACGTGTCACGCTCTCGGTTGTCCTCACGTTCACAACCAAAAGGTGGTTCTCATTTGAACCCACCCCTATATATATATATATATATATATAATAAATAAAATTACGAAAAATAAACAAGAAAATGGATTATGATTGGTGGAAAACATGGTTTCCAAAGTTTCCACAAATTAATGAGTTTTCAAAATAAGGCGACTATATATATATATATATATATATAGGTGAAAGTTCAATTGCAAACCACTTTTTCATTGTGAACGTGAGGACAAACGAGAGCGCGACACGTGGCAAAAAAAAATTCTGACACGCGCGACCTTCCCCGCGACCTTAGTGTTATTCATACTGAATAACACTGTTATTCAGTGTTATTCAGTATGAATAACACTAAGGTCGCGCGCTTTTTGGTTGAAGTCGCGCGTGTCCTTTGAAATTTCGGCGACTTTAGTGTTATTCAGACTGAATAACGCTATATTCAGTCTGAATATAGCGTTATTCAGTCTGAATAACACTAACTCGCCGAAATTCAGAGTGACACGTGGCGCGATCTCGTTTGTCCTCACGTTCACAATGAAAAAGTGGTTTGCAATTGAACCCACCCCTATATATATATATATATATATATATATATATATATATATATATATAAACTATCATTAAAAATATCAAGGGCCAAAAAACTGAAAATATTAAGAGCCAGAAAATTGAAAGCTTTGTTCGAAGTTTCACATTTGCACGTTATGCAATTTGGCCTTCTCGAAAATATAATGTCAACAGAGCCTTTTACTTTCATTTCATGAGAAAATAAAACATTTGTTATTTACTTTTTCAAAAAAAAAAAAAACTACCAAGATAAAATTTTGAGTTTGTGATCTCTAGTTTATACTACGTAGGAGATCGAGGGAGAAAATTACTAGGCTAAATAATGGAAGAATTTTATTTCCATTTGGATATCAATAACTTTGTTTTGTCATTAACCTTACCTAATAATGTCAACGATAATATAAATTTATAATTATATATATATATTATATATATAATGTTAAATTGTTGGGATACTTTTTCTTCCTTCAATCTAGATATCAATAATTTTGTTTCCTATTAACCAAACATACGTGTTTTCATGTATATGGACGATATTCTGATATTCAACTAATCAACAGTACAAAAATTTCTAGACCTATCAATTGTCTTTCTTTCTCAATAATATATATATATATATGTAGACCTACATACCAATTTCTAACAATTCTTTTGCAATAATTGTTGCCCTTGGTGTGGACCTTCAAAGTTCAAACCACAAATAGGAGTAGTATCAACCACTTACTATTTATTTTGCAATAATGTAGTATGATTTCAATTAATTTGTTTGGACTTCATAACAATTTATTTATTGGTTTGTAAACTTCAACCACATACAGTCAAAACTTTATACATAATTCTCCTATTCGAAAGTTTAAATCAACTCATACAATAGTAGTCTTATACCTCTTATTCACTAAGACAAGACTGAATATCTGAAAATTACTAGTTTATTCCACAATTAAAATAACATGCTACAACTGGCTAAAACATAAATAAAAATATAAAAGTACTAGGTATAATTTATGCAAACAATATTTATTCTTAAATGGGTTTCGGGTAGCGTGTGAATATATGATTCCTGACATGTTTATTTTTTATCTTTAAATATATACACTTTTAATAATACTCTTATAGGGTCACGTTCAATTGTGAACTCATCTTTCATTGTGAACGTGAGAACAACGAAGATTACACCATGTGGCATATATATTAAATCTGAATATTCATGTACTATTCAAGTTAAATAACACTGCTTAGTGTTATTGGTTTTGAATAGCACTGAATACAATGTTATTCAAAATGAATTATTCTAAATGCAGTGTTATTCAGTTTGAATAATAAATGAATATTCAGACTGAATATGTACTTGGCACGGTTTTAATAGTCTCCACGTCCACAATGAAATATGAGTTTATATTTGAACTTTCTTCTACTCTTATATTTATAACCTTTAGAAATTATATCTATTCTTTATCCTAACTTAAAAAGTTTTATCATTAAGTATCAACTAAAATCCTTTATTATTATATGCATCAAATGTTTAAGAAAAGTAACACCATCGTACGTGTTATATATTGAATAACATATTTTTTGATTTTCGAAATAAGTTGACCACATAACCATTCATTATTATATTAAAATATAAATATAATTTATGAATATGCAAAAGCTATTAAAAAATATAAAATAAAATGAACGTTTAAGGTATTGTTGTGGAGTGATTAATGTTTGGAGGGTACATAGTACCCACCCAAGTTCGAATCCCCCCATGCGCAAACTAAGGACATTTGTCAATTCCTTTGTAGCTCAACGGTCGGTAACATCCTCAGGGGGGAGTGGATGATATCCCTGTCTACTTGGGTTCAATTCGAAGGGGGAATAGGAAGCGACACCCTAGTTCATGGGTCGACCTTCGGGCCGGTAACAGTTTCCATACCGAGAGGATTAGTCGGATGCCAGAATGGATCCCGGATACCTCTTCGACTTCGATCGGGACGTATGTGTATTTGACTGCCGTAAAAAAAAACTATTAAAATGAACACCTCTAAAATAAAATAAAATAATACATATATATTAGAAAAATTAGGGACCAAAACTGTAACTAAAAAATATGATTTAACCTAGCATTTGGTTCTCCAATAAATTGACCTACAATAATATCTAGAACTTCTCTCAAAAATACAAGGGCTCCTACAAGTAAAGAGGTACGAATGAAGATTGATTGTTCTCTAAAAGTTACGAATCTATTGACAAAAAAAATGATGTAAATGAATAATGGTGCAATAAATTTGATGTGTCATTATTTATACACATATTTTATGTTAGATTAGTTTTCTATTGGAGTGATTTTGTTTATAACGAGGTTTCTTGGTCTAGTCTAGGGGAGGTTTTAAAAGTATAAGGATATAAATTAACAAAAAACAATTGAAATGTAACATAAATCGATAGGACAACTATGGTTCAAGTGGAGATTCATTATTAACCTAGAAAAGGAAATCCTATCAGAAAATATAAAATTGAAACCAGGTTAATGTAGTTTTTATTGCGGTCAATATCTCTTGCTAGTCCGTGGTTTTTTAATAAATTTGCCGTTCAAAAAAAATTAAGATAATTATTTTTGAATTTCTAAAAGCCTATGCCCAATAAATTCACTTTTTTCTGTTACGAAACATATCTGCATTACAAAATATTGACGTGTAGAGAAAACATCTATTTGGTAAGGAATTATTGGAATTGAGTACTGGTCACGTGCCAAATGTTCATTACCCACTTTCCTCAATTTTCTTTATTATGGATTTAATTTAATTATAAGAAATACACCTTTTTGAATATTGCCTATATTTTTTATTTAACTTTGTCAATACCAAAAAAGTTTCTTTGAAATCAATTTCCTTTGTTATAAGTTAAATTTAATTAAATTTTTGAAGCGTAAATTTAATTAAATAAAATACACTTCTTTAAATATAGTCTATATTATTAATTTAACTTTGACAAAACCATAAATATGTTAGGAACAAAAATTGAAAATATTTCTACTACCTCTGTTATATTATTGTTATATTATTATTTTTCTTGATAGTTTAGGTTAGGAATAGTGATCAACATCTCCTAAATGTTAATATTAAAAATGTTTTGTGTAAGAATTGGTATTGCCCATTGGAGTTTGAAGAAGGTGTTACAATCCATTGATACACAAGTTTTAAGGTAGCTATTTTTGCTACCTATCACAAAATTAATAAGTTTATATGTCACAAAAAATTTATACGCATTTTAATTGACTTTTATAAGACTTAATTTATAAGATCAAAAAAATAAAGCGTCTTATTTAAAGGCGTTGTAATAAGTTTATAGAACTTGGTTACGGCTACGTTTGGCAAACTAGCTGATAAGCTAGCTGTTGATTGATAAAGCTAGCTAGTAATTGATAAGCTGGCTTATGAACAAACTATGTTTGGCAAAAACTAGCTTATGAGTATGTAAAATGACCAAAAAATGTATCTTTGAATTTAAAATTAATATTAGTAAAGGTATAATTGGAAAAAGCTACAAAAGCTCCCAAAAAGCTACTCAAAGTAGGGTTTCAAAAAGCTAGCTTATGGTACATGTTTGGATGCACTAGTTTATAGCTAGTTTATTTTTGCCAAACACAGCCTAGGTGTAGTAACAACCTTTTCAGGATATTTTCATAATTTTTTTTTTTCATATTAGTTATTTTATATGACACCGTTTAAAAAGAAGTCCTACAAAAAGACAGGATTATAAAAAGTTTTCTCAAAAGTGTACCATAAAATAGTCAATGCGACGTTTTGTATTAAAAGTGTGCTAAAAAACTTGTTAAGACTCTTGAAGAAGTCCTATATAGTTATTACAACGCTTTTAGATTAAAAAACTTTATTCTCAAGTTCAATAAGTTAAGAATTATGAAACGGTTTATTAAGATTCTTAGGAATTGGTGACAACCTATAAAACCATTTTTATACTTTGTCTGATATTATGATGATACATTAAGAAATTAATTAATATATTTAATTTAATTAATATATTTATTAGACGATGAACTAATGTCTGATATTCTGATGATACCTTTTCCTTTATATATTTAGAGTTCTTCTATGTGATACAAGCACACAAAACACTTAGCAGAATTCCTAACTAGTAACATCATGACCATTTTTTCATCCTTGCAAACTTTTCTACCTTTGTTGTTTTCGTTCATCGTTTTGATGATTTTTCTTCGTACCAAATGGAGTTCATTTTATTCCAAGACGAAGAAAAACTTCCCACCGTCTCCAAGAAAACTACCAATCATCGGAAATTTCCACCAACTAGGTTTAAGCCCCAATCAATCTCTTCGAGCCTTGTCCCAGAAGCATGGTCCTATCATGCTCCTTCATTTTGGTAGTGTGCCTACGCTTGTAGCCTCTTCTGCTGAAGTGGCACGAGAGATCATGAAAACTCATGATTTATCATTTTGTAGTCGACCCAATTTAAGAATCCCCAACATACTTTTATATGGCTCCAAGGACATTGCATTTGCCCCTTATGGGGAATACTGGAGGCAGTTAAAGAGCATTGTAGTGGTTCATCTTCTAAATAATACACAAGTTAAGTCATTCCGACAAGTGAGAGAAAAAGAGATCGGTATGATGATGGGTACGCTTGTGGAAAGTAGTGGTTCTGTGGTTAATATGGGTTCATTCCTGACTTCACTTTCTAATAACATAATTTGTAGGGTGGCTCTTGGGAGGACATATGATGGGAAGCTAACCGATTTAGTGACAAGATTCGTCAATATGTTTACCCTTTTAAGTGTTGGATCTTATATTCCATGGTTGTCATGGATAGATCGACTGAGTGGTTTAGAGGGAAGAGCGAAAAAAGTGGCTAAAGATATTGATACGTTTCTTGAAAGTGTTATCGAAGAAAATGTAAACAAGAAAAGCCAAATGGGGGCTGATGATAGAAATCATGAAGGTCAAAATATAGTTGAAATCTTGCTCAATGTCCAAAGAAATAACACAACTGGCTTCACCTTGCAAAGAGATACCCTCAAAAGTGTCATCTTGGTATGATTTTCTTCCTCTTCCTTTTGTATATATAATTTCTTGACTTAATTTCTTTATCATCTGCATGTTACAACATTTTCTACCACTTGTTTTGCAAACAACTGTTTTCTTCGAATAATATTAGTGATTGGATCTGATCAGTTAAAACATAGTATTCATCAATGCTTGGATCTAAAAATCTAAAATTTAAGTAAATTATAACTTAATTATTTTGCTTCCCAAGAAAATTAAAATGAATTTATAAATTTTGAGTGATTTGTATATTAATCCTTTGACTGAAACAAAACTGTATATATATTCTTCAATTCCTGCTACAGATTCGGCTCGGTCAAAAACATGAATTATTGATATATATATATATATATATATATAGGTGGTTCAAATGTGAACCACTTTCTGGTTGTGAACGTGAGGACGAGAGCACGACACGTGGCGGATGACTAGGCGCCACGTCAGATCCACGGCGGATGACTAGGCGCGATTCATGGGAGGGCATTGAATTAAAGGAGGGGACCACACTCAAAGCCGCCACGTGTCGCGCTCTTGGCTGTCCTCACGTTCACAACCAAAAAGTGGTTCACATATAAACCCACCCATATATATATTATATATATATATATATATATAACACGGTTCAAACGAGAACGCAATGAGTTTTTTCGATGTGTAGAATCACATGTGATTTTACACTAACGGAAAAAATGAGAAGCGGGCGACTTTGGACGCGACTTAAAGTCGTGGGCAAAATCGCGTGAATCATATGTGATTTTGTACGTAAATCATATGTGATTTTGTACGTGAATCATATATGATTTTTGTACGTGAATCATATGTGATTCTACAGAAAAAGCTCTTCGCATGCTCGTAAATAGTTAGCTTTCTCGTATTAACTCGCCTATATATAGATATATATATATATATGTATATAGGTGGTGGTTGAAACGAGAACTGTTTCTATTTGCGAGAACGCAGGAACCTTAGTCCATGTACAAAATCACTCGTGATTTTACACTAACGAAAAAAGGGAAGTGGACCATGTACAAAATTACATGTGATTTTATATGTGAATCAGATATGATTTTGTATGTGAAATTACATGTGATTTTTCTACTCAAATCATATATGATTTTTTACATGGGTGAAGGTTCTCGCAAATGGCATGGGGTTCTCGTTTGAACCCTTCCATATATATGTGTGTGTGCGCGCGCACCGTTTCTTTTGTACACTCGTAATTCGGGTAAACTTTATGAACAAATCCTAACCTTAGATTTCAATATTTTTTTTTAAAATTATGTGACATAATAAAAAAGTTCAATCAAAGTTGATCCATTAAAAAAATTCATTTGCACCAACCATATTCATGGTTTGGCTTGGTTTCTTGTTGTTTTCCCTAGCTAATTTCCTTTCATACAACAAGTTCCGCAAATTTCGGAGATTTTATATGTTGTTGATGGATCGAGAGATATGCACTATTGGGTCTTTGTTTCCGAATCTCATATATATAGCAATATGCGGGTTAAACATCGATCAAACAGTTGGCTTCAAATTAAGTAAACGGTATTTGAAGCAACATGCATCCGATACAAGTAACTCAAAATTATATCGCCACAAAATAAATGACTATCACAGTTTCACCCACGAATTCTGTTGATGATTTACCAAGGGATCACCCACAAATTTGTTCGGTGGAATCCGATATTTTTCAAGGAAATAAATAATTCAGGGACCTTGGTAGATTGTCAATTATTTGAATTTTCAATCAACAATTTACCCATCAATTTTTTGATGATTTTGTGATAAATCAACCATTAGTAATGGATTTCACAAGGAATATTTTTCAATGATTCGGTGGAATCCGATATTTTTCAAGGAAATAAATAACTCAGGGACCTTGGTAGATTGTCAATTATTTGAGTTTTCAATCAACAATTTACCCATCAATTTTTTGATGATTTTGTGATAAATCAACCATTAGTAATGGATTTCACAAGGAATATTTTTCAATGATTCGGTGGAATCCGATATTTTTCAAGGAAATAAATAACTCAGGGACCTTGGTAGATTGTCAATTATTTGAGTTTTCAATCAACAATTTACCCATCAATTTTTTGATGATTTTGTGATAAATCAACCATTAGTAATGGATTTCACAAGAAATATTATGTAAGTAAAAACATTTAGTAATGTATATGATTCATTTTGAGCTTGCATATGTATGCACACTTATAATAACAATCTCGAAGCTCTACTTTCATTTCTTACTTATGGTCATTTATATATAAACATGCCAAAAACATTAATAAAGTTATACAAATCGAATATTCTATCTGAATATATATGTATTGTATATATAGGATGTGTTTGCTGCTGGAACTGAAACAACATCCACAACTTTAGAGTGGACATTAAGCGACCTAGTAAAAAACCCAAAAGCAATGAGAAGGCTGCAACAGGAAGTAACAAAAATAGGGGGAGGAAGACCGATGATTCCAGAGGAGGATTTGGACAAAATGCAATACCTTAAGGCCGTCATAAAAGAATCTTTGCGATTGCATCCTTCATTCCCACTTCTTCTACCTCGAGAATCAACAAAGATGTGAAAGTAATGGGGTATGACATCTCGTCAGGCACACAAGTGATTATCAATGCTTGGGCAATGGGAAGAGATCCTGCAGAATGGGAAGACCCAGAGGAATATAGGCCGGAGAGGTTTCTGAACAAGTTCAACGACTATAAAGCGCATACTTTTGAGTGGATCCCGTTTGGCGCTGGCAGGAGGGGATGCCCCGGTATTCAGTTTAGTGCGGTTGTCATGGAGCTTGCGCTAGCGAATATCGTATACAAGTTTGATTTGGCATTGCCAAATGGAGTCAACTGCGAAGATTTGGACATGACTGAGAAATTTGGCATTACACTCCATAAGAACTCATCTTTGATGGTTATAGCCACTCCTAAATTCTGATGCTTGCTCATTGCTTTCCATTGCATGTATCTTTGATTAAATAATGTTAGACTTATTGTGTTGTGTCAATTTATGTACCCCTTTGTATTATTTATTTGTGTGTCTATTTATTTAAAGACCTTATTTAATGATTTTGTGTAAATATTGATTTTGTGTAGGTGAAGGTGATAATATTATCTTCCATATCGATAAATTTGTTATCACTTTCTTCCGGAAACTTTGTATGTTCTTAGTCACATTAAAACAATCAATATAAAATAAGCCAAAGTTATTGTTTAATGTCAACGAACTTAAAAAATATATGAAAACTGGAAAGAATCATAAAAGATGGCTGCAAATTTTTATTGCATATAAGGTTAAAAAAAGAGATTTTATTTCCTCAAATCCATATTGTATTATTATATATGTAAATTTGAAATTAAAAAAGATTATGGGATTAAAATATTTAGGATGAAAGAAAAATTATGTAAATAATCTCTCTATCAAGAGAAAATTAGGTATCATTTTAATTTTAAAATATACAATGTTATATGACAAAATGATACAGGAACACCCTTTAATTATATGATTCTATAATTTTTTACATTATTATAAAACAAGATATTGACCACTCCTTCCCATTGTGTGGGTCTACATTTTCGGAAGGTGGTTGTGTTACGGTGGAAATTAGCTACTTAAAAATCGCTACATATTCTTAAGCTAGTTTTTGTCAAACATAATTTGTTTATAAGCTAGCTTATCACCTACTAGCTAGCTTATTAATCAACAGCTAACTTATCTGCTATCAGCTAGCTTATCAGCAAGTTTACCAAACATAGCCTTAAAACAATACTCACCTTCCAAAATAAGTTCAACCATTAAGAAGAGGAATTAAAAGAATAGTGAAGTGAAGATAATATCCCACAATACTCAAAAGGTTGTGTTGTTGTCCCAAATATAGAAGCAACTATATAAAGCAATTATTGAAGTCTAGAATTCCTAATAACCATTAAACCAAACAAAAATATCAATACTCAACAGTTTTAACAAAATCATTCAAATAGTAAAACCATTGACTATCAACTTTAGTGGTAACCCTATAGTTGACAACACTACCAAATAAAAATATCAATACTCAATACGTTTATCAAAATCATTCAAATAGTCAGACCATTGACTATAAACTTTAGTGGTAACCCTATAGTTGACAACACTTCCCTAAAGATAAAAAAAGGTTTGGATCATTACACCCCCCTCTAGTCTATAAATTGACCTTTTTTCAATTTTCAAGACAGTTTTTATTAAAAATAAGTTGACTTTTTTGTTTTAAAATAACAATTTTCAAACTTCTAGATGGTTTTTGATTGGTTATAAAGGTAGAGGGAGGTGTTGGTAACAACACCCGATAAAAAATCAAGGTCATTTAAATAATGAGATTGAAGATATCATTCTTCAAACAAATTTTGATACAAAATCTTCAATCATGAGTTTTTCACAACTTTCTTCAAAAAGTTGTTTTCAATAGCTATCAAAGCTAACTCAATGAGTCTTTCTTGTGTCCTTGTGTAGCGTAAATACGACTTCAATAATTTTAATTTTGAGAATTGTCTCTCTTGCAAATGCAACGGTTACAAGAATAGTCAACAAAACGCTATAAGCAATAATAACATTAGATAAACAATCTACGTGTTTTGGATACTCTAAAGTATCAAGTAAAAAATCTTGAAGTAATTTAAGTTCCACGTCATTCTCATCCATATCAGATTGCTCGGCTTTATTGAGTGATATTTCAAAAGTAATACAAGAAGACTTTAAGCATTCATTATACAAAAAAACAACTTAACAAAAATTAATAAAAATCCAAATAAACTTTCAAATTCTTTGTATTATCAAAATATTCTAGTTAGTGAAACAATTGCAAGAAATAATTAACTCTAACTCTCTCCTAATAGATTGTGATGTAATTCCAAAGTTATGGGAATAATCAAATTGTGAAGATCAATCATCAATTTTATAGAGTGAATTTCCAAAATCATGGTCGCCTAATCGGAAATCACAACCCATGTTTTTGTATCAGTTAAAGTTTTTAATTTCTTAATTGGGCTATTTTAAAATCTAAGTTGGGCCGAAAAAATGGGCTATACCGCTACAATATTGGCTCGGGATTGAAATATTTATAACTAAGATAACTATATATAAACGAGTCTTAAAAAATTGAGGCCTCCCGCAAATTGAAGGTCCTATTCAAAGTCTCATATTGATACGCTATGCGGCTTGGCCTGGACGATATATTGTCAAGAGACTTTTTTATTTTGTTATTTTCTTATTCCAAAGTAACTGCACGACTGAAATTTGAGTTTGTGATCTCCAATTCATTACTAAGTAGAGGAGATCGATGGAGAAAAAAATTACTTGGCTAAATTAGTGGAAGAATTTTATTTCCTTTCAGATATCAATAATTTTGTTTTGTCATTAACCTTTCGTTAAAAATGTCATCCAAGTACATGGATGATATTATGTTAAGCTCAAAATGTTCCAATTATTGAAAGTTTTATAAAGCTAGTTTTAAGATTAATTGATTTCTCTCTAAATTCCTCGTCCCATCTTGAATCTATGCTAAATATGGGCCAACATATTATAATTATTATAGAGTTAATTACATTTTTGGTTCCTGTGGTTTGATGGTTTTAACATTCTAGGTCCATTTTGAAAATAATTATAGATTTGGTGCCTGTGGTTTGCACTTTATAACGCTTTGGGTCCATAATTTTAACTCTATTAAAAGTTTCTGTCAAGTGAAATAAATAAGGGGTATTTTAGTCATTTTATTTTTCTTTTTATTTTTTAATAAAAACAAGCGGGACCAATTATGTAATTTACATTATATATAAAATCACAGGGACCAAAAATGTAATTTATTAATATGAATAAAGAAGAAGATAGCAAAAAAGGTCAACCAACACCAAAAAAGATAACAATACAAGTGGGACCAAGTATGTATCATTTTCATTTTTCTATGTTCTTTGATAATCAACAGCAAACGCATAATTACCACCATCACCACCATTAGACATCACCATCCACCACCACCATCACCACCATCAGCCATCACCATCCACCACCACCCTTACCCCCATCAGCCATCACCACCAACCACCACCACCACCACCACCACGTACACTTTATCAGAAATCCACCAGCCACCCCAACCCACCTCTAACGCTCCCAACACACCCGGCGACCAACACCCCGGCGACCGCCGACACAACCGTCTCACCACCACCGTCTTCACCACAACAGTCCACCGTCTTCCCCTCCCTCTCCGGCGACCACCGACACAGCTTTGGCCACAAATCCGGTCATCCGTTCGTCGACATCACCATTGTCTTCACCACAACCGCCCACCGTCTTCCCCTTCCTCTTCGGCGACTTTCCCCTCTTCCCCCGACATCACCATCCGCCTCCACCGTCGTCTTCACCACCAACCGCACATTTCCACCATCGTCTTTAGAATCGTTTTTGAATGCTTAATCTTCATCTATAATCGATTTTGGCTTCCAATTGGTATGAGTTCGTTTCGGGCTTTTTGATCTAAAATTTAGAGCTTGATTTATGGACGATAAGCGAACTAGTAAAGAACCCAAAAGCAATGAGAAGGCTGCAGCAGGAAGTAACAAAAATAGGGCAAGGAAGACGGATGATTCCAGAGGAGGATTTGGACAAAATGCAATACCTTAAGGCTGTCATAAAAGAATCTTTGCGATTGCATCCTTCATTATCACTTCTTCCTCGAGAATCAACACAAGACGTGAAACTAATGGGGTATGACATTTCGTCAGGCACACAAGTAATTATCAATGCTTGGGCAATCGGAAGAGATCCTGCAGAATGAGAAGACCTAGAGGAATATAGGCCGGCCGGAAAGGTTTCTGAACAAGTTCAACGACTATAAAGCGCATACTTTTGAGTGGATCCCGTTTGGCGCTGGCAGGAGGGGATGCCCCGGTATTCAGTTTAGTGTGGTTGTCTTGGAGCTTGCGCTAGCAAATATCGTATACAAGTTTGATTTGGCATTGCCAAACGGAGTCCACTGCGAAGATTTGGACATGACCGAGAAATTTGGTATCACACTCCATAGGAACTCATCTTTGATGGTTATAGCCACTCCTCGATTCTAATGGTTGCTTGATCATTGCTTCCATTACATGTATCTTTGATTATATAATGTTTTATCATTAATTATTTTGGTGTAATTGTGATTTATTTGAGATCGATTAAGGTTCAAAGTGCCCACTTCAAATATTTGCTCTTATCAACTAAGATCGTCATTAAGCGCAGGGTTGCGCCCCCTTGTCAGGTCCTTGAGGTTCAAGGACCAGAGCCCTTGGCGGTATAGTTAGATTGGAGTTCTAAAGACTTAGAAATTTGACCAAGTCTTAATTTTGAACTAATGCATTTAGAGATCTATACTTGAGTGTCTAGAGATTTGTATTTTCCAAAATTGGGAATCTATTAAATCCTAACACTCGATGTGATAAGTTCCAACTCCTCTTTGATGTTCAATCTCTATTCTTTTTCTGAACAGCAAGTAACTCATATAATTTTCCCGACATAAAGTTAACGAGGTATCCTTAGTTCTTAATTATTGTTGTCAATCTCTATTTAATAGGGTTGACTTATTGTATTTTGATAGTGTTGCCCTACAGTATTCTTGAGATCCGCTAGTCCAATATCATCATCTCTCAATCCCCCTTCCTCACATATACATATATATAGGTAGTTTATTATGCAAGCCATTTGAACTTGCAACCAATGTAATCCACTTATTCACCATCCATTTTATCCCCCTCTTATTTTAATCTTTTGTATTTAATTCACTAAAATTATGTAGTGTATAAATGGGTGCATAGTTTGCAACCCCAAGATCATTAACCTATATATATAGGGGTGGGTTTAAATACAAACCACTTTTTGGTTGTGAACGTGAGAACAACCCAGAACGCGCCACGTGTCAATCTGAATTTTCTGCGACTAAGCTTATTCATACTGAATAACACGCGTGCCTTGTCCCCGCGACTTAGCCTTATTCAGTATGAATATAGCGTTATTCAGTATGAATAACACTAAGTCGCGTAAGTCAAAATAACACGTGTCGCGATCTGGGTGGTCCTCACGTTCACAACTAAAAAGTGGTTTGTATTGAACTTTTTTCAGAGAGAGAGGAAAGTTCAAATGTGGACTCAACTTTCATTGTGAACGTGACGACCAATAAAATCACCCCACATGGCAATCTGAATCGACGCCTAAGCTTTATTCAGACTGAATTATTCATTCAGTTTGAATATTCATGCTTTATTCAGACTAAATACAAGCAAAAATGATGTGAAGGTAAAAAAATAAATAATCCGAACCTTCACGGCAAAAATGCCGTGAAGGTAAAAAATCGAACCTTCACATCAAAGAACAGCGTAAAAGTAACATTTACAGTGTTTTATTATGACTGTTCGATTTTTTTACATCCACGGTTTTTAAACAATATAAAAAAATAATATGCATTCATTTTATATCATTTTTGATTTCCATCAACTGTATTATATGTAAAAAGTACCTTTTAAATAATATTAAAAATGATTTTCATTTACCCATTTGTATCATTTTTCCTTTTAATCCACTATTTATATATATATATATATATATATATTATATCATTAATACTAATTATATATTAATACTAATTATATGTAAAAAATTAGTTATGTAAAAAATTAGTTTTTAAATAATATAAAGAAATAATGTTTAAGTTAATATTATTAATATAAAGAGTCCCTTTTGTCTATTTGTAATACTTTAAAATAGTACAAAATTTTGGTACTATTTTTTAGGTAGCAATTTAAATGTACTCACTTTTAGTCTGGCATTGTACCGTTTTTTTCTTCTAACACTTTTTGTACTTTTGGTCTGGTGTTATATTTACATCATATAACAAAATACTTACATTGAAATATATACCCTAAGTCTACAATGACCATGTTCCGTCCCTGATTAAGAGAAAAACTAAAATCCTTTATAATTATATGCATCAAATGTTTTACTATATGATAAAAGTAGCATCATCGTACGTGTTATATATTGAATAACTTATTTTTTTCTATATTAAATTAAGTTGACCACATAACCATTCATTGGTAGATTAAAATATAAATAAAATTTATGAATATGTAAAAGCTATTAAACTAAACACCTCTAAAGTAAAATAAAATATACATATATCTTACAAAAATTAGGGACCAAAACTGTAATTATACACTATGATTCCAGCTCGTATGAGAAGCTCTTAATGTTAATCTAGCATTTGGTTCTCTAATAGATTGAACTACAATAATATCTAGTGGGGGATTGGTTATCGCTCGGGGGTTTATAATGTCCTAACTGAATTCGAGCTTTCCCGTGAGCATACTTGAAGACATTTAAGTGGGGCCATTTTTAGACCCCCAAAATTGCCGGGGATTAGTCGGGTTTTGGCCCGGACACCCTTAAAAAAAAACCAATTCTATTGTGGTAAGTTTATGCATTAAGAAATTAAGTTAATATATTTATTAGTGATTTAAAGATGATGAACTGATGTTGATACTCTAATGATGCCTTCCTTTATATATTTAGAGTTCTTCCATGTAGTACAAGCACACACAACACTTAGCAGATTTCCTAACTAGAAACATCATGACCATTTTTTCATCCTTCCAAACTTTCCTACCTTTATTGTTTTCGTTCATCGTTTTGATGATTTTTATTCGTACCACATGGAGTTCATTCAATTCCAAGACGAAGAAAAACTTCCCCCCATCTCCAAGAAAGCTACCAATCATCGGAAATTTCCACCAACTAGGCTTGAGCCCCAATCACTCTCTTCGAACCTTGTCCCAAAAGCATGGTCCGGTTATGCTCCTTCATTTTGGTAGCGTACCTACGCTCGTAGCCTCTTCTGCTGAAGTAGCACGAGAGATCATGAAAACCCATGATTTATCATTCTGTAGTCGACCAAACTTAAGTATCCCCAACATACTTTTATATGGCTCCAAGGACATCGTATTTTCTCCTTATGGGGAATATTGGAGGCAGTTGAAGAGCATTGTGATGGTACATCTTCTAAATAATACACAAGTTAAGTCATTCCGGCAAGTGAGAGAAGAAGAGATCAGTAGCATGATGGCTATGCTTGGAGAAACTAGTGGTTCTTTGGTTAATATGGGTTCATCCCTTACTTCACTTACAAATAACATAATTTGTAGGGTGACGGTTGGGAGGACATATGATGGGAAGCTAACAGATTTATGGACAAGGTTTGCCAATATGTTTACCGTTTTAAGTGTTGGGAATTATATTCCATGGTTGTCATGGATAGATTGGTTGAGTGGTTTAGAGGGAAGAGCGAAAAAACTGGCTAAAGAAGTTGATACGTTTCTTGAAAGTGTTATTGAAGAAAATATAAATAAGAAAAGCGAAATGGGGGTTGATCTTAGAAATCATGAAGGTCAAAATCTAGTTGAAATCATGCTCAATGTCCAAAGAGATAACACAAGTGGCTTCACCTTGCAGAGAGATACCCTCAAATGTGTCATCTTGGTATGATTCCTCCCTTTTCCTTTTTATTTTTATTTTTAGACTTAATTTAATTTTCTTCTGGACCGATCGGTTCATTTTCAACTAAAAATCTAAATGGATATATTTGTATGTGTTGATAAAGTTGATTGGATAATAACAATAAGTTACTTAATTGTTGTGCAGAATAACAGTATACATGTGAATATAAAAAATTGACAATTTTACCTTAAGCGTATATCAAATACTATTAATTAAATAGAAATGTTATCTATTTGATTAAAAACGTAAATTTAGGAGTTTTTAAAATAAAAACAGAGTAAACTACTCTTTTTGTCCCTATGGTTTAAGGGGTTTTGATTTCTTGGAGGTAAATTGAGGCTTTTTGGACTTTTATTTGTATTAAATTAACAATGTGAGGTGAGTTTCTTAAAGATTTCATCTAGGTTATTTTTGTTTTGTTTTTTAATTAATGGTGACTCCCCTTTAGGCCATCCTTAACCGTACCCCTCATACCCCTCATTTTTGTTGTCACATCAGCGCCACATCAGCTTTACCAATACCTTACCAATCCATCCTTAACCATATCAATACCATACCCCTCTAAATTAATTGAAAAAAGAAAATAGAAAAAGAAGAGAGAGAGAGAGAGAGAGAGTGAATGAAGAGAGAGATAGAGAGAGATGGGGTAGGGGGTGGGGTATGCATTGTTTTTTCAACCGGCATTGGGGTACCGATCGGTACCACTACCGGCACCATACCCCTCATCCACAATGGTGTTACCACTGGTATGGGGGTGGTACCGATGTGGTACCGACCCGGCTAATGATGGCCTTATGAAACAACAAACGAAACAAGATCTCCATTTCTTTTAAGCAACAATAAATTAACAAACCAATTCTAAGATACAAAAGGTATTACCACCCACAAAGAGGCACACGAAAACAACACCCAAAAATTAACCCAAATACTTAAAGGACAAAAGCAGACTAAAAATTAAGCACCCACAAACAAAAGAAAAACCCACCAGACCTTAATAAGCTAAGCAACAAGAAAGTACCACAACCTGTTGGGTAAAAAGGAAGGAAGGAACAAAGGAAGGGTCAAACATAAAGTGAAAAGGATGAAATCTTAAATGACAAAATTACCCCTCATGTTAGGGGCACATGGGAGGGTTTAATGGCTGGGTTTAAACGGGCATTGGCTTGAGGAACTTTCATAGAAGCAAATAGAAATCATAGGGACGATAAAAGAGAGATAAAGGAGGGGTTACTTCCTGGACTGATCTATCTATATATATATATATATATATATATATATATATATATATAGGGGTGGGTTCAAATGTGAACCACTTTTTGGTTGTGAACGTGAGGACAACCGAGAGCGCGACACGTGGCGGATGACTAGGCGCCACGTCAGATCCACGGCGGATGACTAGACGCGATTCATGGGAGGGCAATGAATTAAAGAGGGGACCATACTCAAAGCCGCCACGTGTCGCGCTCTTGGTTGTGCTCTTGGTTGTCCTCACGTTCACAACCAAAAAGTGGTTCACATTTGAACTTTCCTCTCTCTCTCTCTCTCTCTCTCTCTCTCTCTCTCTCTCTATATATATATATATATATATATAAGAGAGAGAGAGAGAGAGAGAGAGAGAGAGAGAGAGAGATGGGTTCATACAAGAACATTACCATTTTAAGAAAAAGTTTTTATGAGAAAACTTTTTTGATGTATAAAATCATATATGATTCACATAGAAAAATCCATGTATAAAAAAATGTACAAAATCATATATGATTCACGTACAAAATCACCTATGATTCGTGAACAAAATCATATATGATTAATAACGTACGTAATTTGCCCCCGACATTAAGTCGCGTGAAAGTCGTTTGCGTCCTTTTTTTCCTTCAGTATAAAATCATATATAATTTTGTACATGCAAAAAGTTTTTGAAATTTTTTTTTTCTAAGTTAACGTTCTCATTTGAACCTTTTTTTATTTACACTATTTTTAGTTTAGCTTTTTTTTTTTTTTTGACAAATATGCACTATTGCGTCTTTACTTCCGAATCTCATATATGCCGGTTAATAAACATCGTTCATTTACTCAGCTTCAAAGTTAGGGGTGTAAATAGGTCGGGTTGGGTTGGGTTCGGGTTCAACCCATTTATTAATTGGGTTGAAAATCTCAACCCAACCCAACCCATTTAGTTAAATGGGTTGAGATTTTCAACCCAACCCAACCTGATGGGTTGATGGGTTGGTAGCGGGTTGACCTGTTTATGGGGTTGATGGGTTGGTAGCGGGTTGAACTTGGGTTGACCCATTTAACTTAAACTTTAAATTTTCTCAAAACCCCGTTCAACAATCTGAAATTTATACCTATGATATAGATTGTGAAATCGATTTCGGTAACTTACTGTTTTGTGGTCGATGTTTGGTAATAGTCACTAGTGGGGAAGGCGAAGTCTACCGACTGTCCATTAAATTTTCTTCCGATGGAGGTGGCGCTGACAAAGTTTGAACTTTGAAATTGAAGATGGAAAGATATGCTAGAAAGTGATATACAAATAAGGAAATGGAATGGACTAGACAGTGTTTTAGGTTTAGGGAATTAGGGTTATATCATTTGTTTTAGTTTCCTTATTATTTATTATTTTAAGTTTATGTTAAAATATAAAACTAAATTAAATAATATGTTAAATGGGTTACAAACAAGTTAGAAATGGGTTGAGAGCAGGTTACTAGTAGGTTGAAATCAGGTTGTAAATGGGTTAAAATTGGGTTATAAATGGGTTGGGTTCGGGTTGTAAACAGGTTGAAAATCTCAACCCAACCCAGACCCAATAAATAAATGGGTTAGGCGGGTTGACCCAATTAACTTAAACGGGTTGAAAATCTCAACCCAACCTGCTACTATTGGGTTGGGTTCGGGTTGGGTTGGCGGGTTGGGTCATTTTTTGACAGCCCTATTCAAAGTAAATGGTATTTCATATCTGAAGTAAAATGGTAACTCAAAATTATATGGCTTTTACCCATATAAATTATGTTGATGTTTAATGATACAGAACACCAATGATTAATAGAATCTAATTGTTAGGATCAAAATATCCTAAAATTAAAATGTTTTATATAATACTTTTAAGCCTAATTGTAATATTGTATATTATGATTAGAGGTGCACAAAAAAACTGAAAAACGAAAAAAAAAATAAACGAAATTGGTGTTAAAATAATCGGCTACAATTCTAACCGAACCGGTTTTCTAACCGGTTATAACTTTGGAGGATTACCGGTTTGGATACCGGTTTTTTAACTGGTTATTTATGTGTATTTCTATTTGAATTTATATTTATAGTATTTTTATAGTAATGGTTGGTAATTGATATATAATGGTATTTATATAATTATATGTATTGTTTTTATTATATTTATAAGAGTTAATTACATTTTTGGTCCCTGTGGTTTGGTGATTTTAACACTCTGAGTCCATTTTGAAAATAATTATGGATTTGGCACCTGTGGTTTACACTTTATAACGCTTTGAGTCCAAGGGTTTACATTTTATAACACTTTGGGTCCAAGAGTGTTAACTCTGTTAACTAATTCTGTTAAGTAGGATTTGCTACAAGGGTATTTTAGTCCTTTAGTAATACAGGGACCAAAACTGTAATTTATTCTATTTATATATTAATAAAAAAATAACATTTTAATATATAAATATATATATATATATATATATCTAAATATAAATATATTTATATATATATATATGTATACATGTGTGGTGCTCAGACGAAATAACCTCCGGTGCTCCAACAAAACCACTGTCGCCGTCCGGTTCTCCGACGAAACCACCACCGCCGTCCAGTTCTCCAACAAAACTACCACCTCCTAACTTGATCGTAATCATCCTTTCCCCCTAGTCGCACCACCGCTAAACCGTCTTCCCACTGGTTGCTCCGATGAAACCACCATCGCACACGTTGATCGAAACCCGAAGAAGAGATCTGGTGGATGGATCTGTGTTTGGACGACAACACCAGCCGTCACCTCCTCAATCGAAACCCAAAATCTGATTCATCTACTCTAATCTGCTCCAAATAACCAATTCGAGCTCCAGATCTGATTTAGGGCTTTTTAGGCTTGTGATTTAGATTACGGTTCTTGATTTTGATTTGTATTTGATTTGTGATTCATGGTGGCAGCGGCAGGTGGTGATGGTGGTGATGGCGTTGGTAGATGGTGGCGACGGTAGCTGGTGGTTGGTGGTGGTGACGGTGATGGTGGTGGCTGTAGCTGGTGGGTTGTGGTGACTGTAGTTGGTGGACGGTGGTGACAGTGATGATGGTAGCTGTAGCTGGTGGATGATGGTGCTGGTGGGTGGCTGTAGCTGTGTGTGTCTCGAATGTGTCCAGATGGTGTGTGTGTGTGTGTTACCACCGAAATCCCATCTCGTCGGAGACAATGCCGAAGCATCGTCTGCTTCTCGCCGGAATGCCGGAGCAATCTTGCCGAGGTAAAGTCTTCCAGGTCCACCGAAAACCACGCCGGAGACGAATCAATCAAGATGTAATTTTCAAATCTGGGTTTTGTTTTAAAACAATTTGAAATCTATTTAGGAAAATTTTCAGATCTGGGTGGTGGTGAGTGGTGGTGATTGGTGGTGGCAATAGGTGGTTGTGAGTGGTGGGGATGGTGGTGGTTGGTGGTGGTGTTGAGGTTGAGAAGATGGTGTTGTGGGTTGAAGAAGGTAGTTAGTGGTGGTCCCTTTGTTTTATTAAAAAAACATAAAGGAGAATAAAATGACCAAAGTACCCCTGTACTAAATTCATTTAACAGAAAAATTAACGGAGTTAACATTCATGGACCCAAGCGTTATAAAATGTAAACCACGGGTGCCAAATCCATAATTATTTTCAAAATGGACCCAGAGTGTTAAAATCACCAAACCACAGGGACCAAAAATGTAATTAACTCTATTTATAATTATATATACTTGTATAATTATATTTATATAATTATAAAACTAAATAAACAAAACAACTAAACAAAAGAAAAAGGCCAAAAAAAATCAGATTTTTAACTTAAGCCTAAAAAAGCCCAACCAGACCGGTTTTTCTCTAACCGGTTATTCCTCTAACCCAACCGGTTGCATATAATATTGTATTTGAGGTCCATAACCGGTTATATGTTTGCTCGATTTTTTCCTAACCGGTTTTAAAGTAACTGGTTAGGTTATTTAACCGGTCGTGTGCATGTCTAATTAATTATGATTATGGGTTTATGGGTTTGGGTTTTATTTGTAATGGATACCAATTATAAATAGGATTATAAGGTTAGGGGTTTGAGTATGAGAGTCGAGTAATACAATTTGTGTTTGTATGCTTGTAATCTCTTTGGGAGCTTGTAATCTCTCTTTTCTCGTGCCTCTAGCGCCTTGCTAGCTTGGCTTCTTAATAAAATTGCCGTTCAAAAAAAAATCTCTTTGGGAGCTCTTTAATAAAACAAGTTGCATATTGATTTCTCTATGATTTCTAATATTATTTTTTTCATCTACATTTTGATCTTGTTGGGAAAAGACTAATATTTATCAAGGAAATAAATAACATGCCTTTGTAAACTATCACTGATTTAAACTTTCAATCAATAACTTACCCACCAATTTTTATGATGGTTTTATAACAAGTCATCCTTTAGTGACCGATTTCTCAAGAAATATTATGTAGGTAAAAAACATATAGTAATGTATATGATTTCATTTTGAGCTTCCATATGTTTGCACAATTATAATAACAATCTCGAAACTCTACTTTAATTTCTTGCTTCTAGTCATGCATATATAAACATACCAAAAACATTAATAAAATTTATTAAATCATATATTTTATGTGAATATGTATGTATATATAGGATATGTTTGCTGCTGGAACCGAAACAACATCCATAACTTTAGAGTGGACAATAAGTGACCTAGTAAAAAACCCAAAAACAATGAGAAGGCTGCAGCAAGAAGTAACAAAAATAGGGCAAGGAAGACCGATGATTCCGGAGGAGGATTTGGACAAAATGCAATACCTTAAGGCCGTCATAAAAGAATCTTTGCGGTTGCATCCTTCATTCCCACTTCTTCTTCCTCGAGAATCAACACAAGACGTGAAACTAATGGGGTATGACATTTCGTCAGGCACACAAGTGATTATCAATGCTTGGGCAATCGGAAGAGATCCTGCTGAATGGGAAGACCCAGAGGAATTTAGGCCCGAGAGGTTTTTGAACAAGTTAAACGACTATAAAGCGCATACTTTTAAATGGATCCCGTTTGGCGCTGGCAGGAGGGGATGCCCGGGTATTCAATTTAGTGTCGTTGTCATGGAGCTTGCACTAGCGAATATCGTATACAAGTTTGATTTGGCATTGCCAAACGGAGTCAACTACAAAGACTTGGACATGACTGAGAAATTTGGCATTACGCTCCATAGGAATTCATCTTTGATGGTTATAGCCACTCCTCGATTCTAATGCTTGCTCGATCATTGCTTCCATTACATGTATCTTTGATTATATAATGTTAGACTTATTGTGTTGTGTCAATTTATGTGCCCCTTTGTATTATTTATTTGTATTGTTTGTTTGTGTAAGTGTGGCTCATGTGTTTAGGACCCATGTATTTACTTAATGATTTTGTATGATTTTGTGTTGGTGAAGGTGATAATGTCTTCTATATTAAAAAAATTGTTTTCTTTTTCTTCTTCAATTCTTTTTCTAGGAATTTTTGGCATTGGTAATATTGCATTGGTGATGGCTCGTGATCTCTAATTGTTGTTCCCCTCTGGAAACTTTTTTTTTTCTTTCTCTTGAGTATTTAAAGGGTTGGTTTGTAGGTTTATTAATAACTAGTGTTGTGCACCGCGCGTTGCGCGGTGGCGATAATTTTTTTAGATTCTTTTTTTTTTTGAAGTTAAATGACATGATTATTTACAAATAAGATATTAAATTAATATGAATCGCCATTTTACTTTATATGAAACACCTCATCATTTTAGTTGTTTTTAGCCTTTACACATTAATACATTTTAAATACGTCTTCGTCTTTTGTTTTAAAATACTTAAATCAAATATCAAATATTATTTTTAAGTTTTATTTATTTAAGTTGCATGTCAAATCATGTGTAAATACTCTTTTTGTAAAGTTATATAGATACACCTATTGGTTTATTGACCTTCATATTTGTTAATCATATTCACAGTTTTACACTTATTAGAGATATTTTTTTTAATAAAATATAACTATTACTTCAAAAACTAAAGTAAAAATGTCATACATGGTCACATAACCCTTGGTTTTAAAAAAGATCACATCATTCTCTTTATACTCCATTAATCTATCAATTTATAATCAATATTAGATATCCAAAAACTAACCATAATGCAATTTTTTAAAATTAATTCTTAGTTGCTTTTTAATAAGTTTAGTTTTACTATCATTTATATTGATATTATAATATAAATTTTTCTGTTGGTATTTTATATAAAAGTATTACTTTTGCAACAATGGATAATCGAAAATAACAAAACCTTATGTCTTGCTAAAAATGTATTACTTTCAATCCATCATATTCTTTGAGATGTGAGATAATCAACAATACCAAAATTCAAAATTTACAAAAGCATGAAAGGTGTTACCTAAACTTATGGAGGGAAAACATCAATATCAATAGAAAATAAATTTTACCAAAGTGAAACAATACAAAAACATATAAACCAATTGCAACATAAGATAGAACCAAAGTTGTTAAATCGATTTTGATGAAACATTTCATAAATTAATAAGATAGAACATAGAACAAAACATAAGGCTTATAAAAACCTAAATATCAAGAGTTGGTAATGGGTGAAGAGGGCTTGAAATCCCTAAAACGTATAAAAAACCGAAGAAATCTGCAAGATTTAAAAAGAAAAGAATAAACCGAGGTTTTCTCCGCCAAATCAATGTCTACATCCACCTACAACATAAAAATAAAAACTGAAATACAAAATATCATTAAATATTATGTTTTGTGCAATGCATGTAACAGATTGAAAAGCAAACCAAGAACATGACCAATTTTTTTGTGAAATTGACAAAATTCTCAAACGGAATAAGGATAAGAAAAAAAAATTCAAGTTAGAAGAACTTGACGGAGATGATATTGACGATTTACGAAGTTAAAGTTGATGTAGAACAAAAAATTTCCTATCATCAAATTCTTGTTATGTAGAATAATAATTTATCATGAAAATTGTCGTTACCCAATGTTTAATGAATAATTAACTATGATGTAGATGAAGAGGCTTCTAGTAATTTCTTAATCCTTCTGTGATATTAAATGTAATAAGTATTTTATTTATTAATGAGAGAGTTACTAATACATATTTAATTGTATATTAATTTTATTAAATGATATTAAGTGTAAAAACTATTTCATTTATAAAGAAAGGGAAATATTAAATATTATATTGGTTCTAATGTCATTTATATTTATATATTGATTTAAATAAAAACCTAAAATAATAATAATTTTTGTATTCTTATATATTGGATCAAACTTTATATATTAATTCAAATTTTAGACATTTAACTTTATTTGAAAATAATACATATTAATATGTATATATTGTAGTAATAAATGACTGAATACAAAACAAAACATAAGACCTATAAAGAACATACCAAGAGTTTGAACGGATGAAGAAGACCTGCAAAAAAATCCCTAAAACGTATAAGAACCATAGAAATCATGATTAAGAAACTCCTAAAATTTGAAAGATGAAGAAGGCCTGCAAAAAAATCCCTAAAACGTATAAGAACCATAGAAATCATGATTAAGAAAACCCTAAATTTTGAGAGAGGAGTACAAAAAAACCTTCAAGATTTAAGGAGTGAAGAACAAACCAAGGTTCTCTTTATGGCAATTTAGTCATCGGCAAAATCAACGTGTACTTCCGTTACATATAAAAATGAAAAACTCAAATACAAAATCAAAAGACAAAGTTAGTTCTTATAAAAATGAAAAACTCAATAAAATTAATGGTAACCACGAACATGCCCGAATGCTATTGTGCAATACATGTAAGAGATTGAAAACTAAACCAAGAACAGCACCAAATACTTTATGAGATTGATAAAATTCCCAAAAGGACTATTTATAATGAAGATTATCTCTAACCAATGAATTAATGAAGATTAATGAATAATTAACTATGATGGAGATGAAGAGGCTATTTGGAGTTATCTTACATGCAAATATGTGAAATTATCAAAATGACCTTGTAGATAATGAATTGTACATCCATATATGAGGGTAGAAAAGTCTTTTACAATATTTAACAATTAAAAAAACCAAAATTTTGAGAAAAAAGATAAATGAGATTCTAGGCATTAGGAGGTGCCACCTCATACTCCATGGGTTTTACTTTTATACTAGTGTGTACCACCGCGCGTTGCGCGGTGACGATAACTTTTTTAGAAAAAAAATGAAAGTTAAGTGACACGATTCTTTCTGAGTAAGATATTAAACTACATATTTTTTTTGTTAGGAAATATATAACCGAATCTAAATGAAATGTAATTCTTAACTAATAACTAATAAAATACAATATTATTTTGGTTCAACGTGAAACCAAATTAAGATAAGAATGTTAGGGGTTTTATGATATAAGTGTGTTATGTAATAATTGTATTGGTGTGCTATATAAAACTATAGGCTATATATAGAAGTAAACTTTCATATCGTCATGATTAAACATTTGAATATTTATCTATATATTCACAACAAATTTAATAAATTATGATATAAGTGTGTTGTGTAATAATTTATTGTTTAATGGTCATGATTCCTTTAATGATTTTAATTTTTATTGTTTCTCTTAACAAAGAAATTTTATACATATTTTTTGTATTTATAAGAGTAATAATTATCCAATAGGGAATTTAATATTTAAGAAATGATTAATCTCAAAGGGTAAATAATATTTTAGTCATCAAAGTTTTAGTTCATTTTCGGTTTAACCATCAATGTTTTTTTTTTGTTTCGGTTTAACCTTAAAGTTTTGAATTTGTTATGATTTAACCATGAAAGTTTTTTTTATTTGATTTTACCATAAAGTTTTAAATTTACTATAATTTAAACCTCAAAGTTTTCTTTTCAAATGGTTTAAGCCTTAAAGTTTTGTTAATAAAACTAATTAATCTATTAAGTTTTTTATGAATTTTGATTTTACTCTCTCTACTTTATTATACATGTTATTTTTAATAGAAACTTAACAAAACTTAAGGGGTTAAACCATTTTTTAACAAAACTTAAGGGTTAGATCATTTGTAAAAAAACTTTAATGTTTAAACTAAGAAAAAGGTGCAACTTTGATGGTTAAATCATAATAAAGTCAAAACTTTTATGGTCAAATTGAAAAAAAAAAAAAACTTCAATATATCCTAGTATCAAAACTTTGATCTATGTAAGCAAAATTGAACCAAAACTTTGAGGGTTAAACCATTATTTACCCTAATCGCAAATGTATCCTCAAACACTATGATCTATGTAAGCAAAAATGATATTCTTAATTTAGCTCGTGAAACTATTTTTACAAATGAATACATTAAAATCATTTTGTAAGAAGTACTTTTATTATGCACACAGACTTCAAAGAACATGTAGAGATGGCTAAGAACTGAAGGTTTACTCCAATATGGTACCGGATGTGATGAGTCAGCCTCTCGTAAACAATTCAATTTCTCTAGAAAAATCTGTAGCATCAATGGGATTCACTTCTACATGTGCATTAACAAATGCATGAAATCAATTGTGCAATTTTGGTCAAAGAATAAAAGGCTCTGAAAAAAAATGCATTGCATAATAATTTTTAAAACAGAATGTAAATCATGACAACAACATACATAAAATCATATTGTCATCAAATCACAAAACCAAATTGCATAAAATTACAATGTAGTCAAAATCATAAAACAAACATATATAAAAATTATAATGCTATCTAAATCGTGAAATGAATATACATAAGTTGATTACCTTTGACTAAAATTATGAAAAATATGTAGATAATATTCTTACTTTGCATCTAAGAAGTGATCATAAAAATATATCATACCTTATATTTTAACCACGAAATCCCAAAAACGAAGACCTAAACTGAATAATTTATGTTGAAATAACCTAAAAAAATTTATAAAAAAAACTATCAATAATAAATTAGTATATATAATTGAAGAAAAACCCGAGGAAGAAATTTATGAAAGTTACATACATAATATCCCTACTTAGATCATAAGAAGAAAGGTAATCATAAAAAACACATACCTTTATAACCATAAAATCCCATAAACAAAAACTCCACAGTTCTAAATAGAATGATTTATGTTGGAATAATGTAGAAAAAGTTCCTACAAAAATAAAATCAAAACTATCAATAACATATTAATATGTATAAATGAAGAAAACCAAAGCAAGAAATTGAGAATGAACAGAGATTTTGAAACTGAGGGTTAAATAAGGAGGTATAGGGGGTGAGAAGATGGAGAGGTTAGAGATAACCCCTTAATATTAGATATTAGTAATAAGTGGACAAAAAGTAATTATGAATTAATAAATTTGACTTAATAAGAAGATAACCGAAAAGGCTTGAGAATATGAAATGGTGAAGTAACACTTCACTATTAAAGATGTTGGTAAAATTACCAAAAAGACCCTCACATACAATAGAGCATATATTTTCATACATGGATAAAAAAGTAATTAGCAAAAAAGTTAATTAATAAAATCAAAAAACCGAGAAAATTTCTAAGAAGTATTCTATGCTTGAGAATGTGCCACGTCATCTTGTGAGGTTGTTGTTTTAATATATATAAATGATATATAAAGATTTAAAGGGTTTGTAGGTAGCAATCTATAACAAACTTAAATTTTCTTTTTTTAAAAATATTTTTAATGTGTTGACAGATTTCAGACATAATTTTATCAAAAATCCCATGAAAGTCTGTTTCAGGATTTCAACCGCTATTTGTAAAAAAATCTCTTGAAAACTAAATCCGTCAAAAATCCCTTGAAGACAAAATCCGTCAACAATCTCTTGAAGACCAAATATGTCAAAAATCTCTTGAAAAAACCATCGGAAATCCATCTAAAGTAATTCAAAAAGGCTCTCTAAAATCCTTGGAATTTGCATGCGATTTTTTACGGATCTTGTTTGTTAATAATTCCGTCAAAATTGGTCAAAATTTTCATTTTTGACCAAAGATTTACCGACGACAAAATCCTTCAATAATCCCTCAAAATTGTCTTTTGACAGAATTTGCCGTAAAAAATACACCTATATTTTGTAGTGACACCTTCAAATTCTTTGTATTGTTCAATTTATTTTCAAAGTGAATTTCTAAAATCATGGTCCGCGAGTTAGGAACCATAATCCATGTTTTTTTTTCTTAATTGGGTTTTTTTTTTTAAATCTAAATTGGGCCAAAACACGGGCTATATTGCTACAATATTGGCTCGAGATTAAAATTCTTATAACTAATATAACTATATATAAACAGGCCCTTAGAAAAATTTAAGGACCCCATAAAACTGGAGGCACTATTCAAAGTCTCACATTGATACACTTTGCTTTGTTCGAGGTCTCACGTTGGTATAGTGTGCACCTTAGCCTTGTTGAAAACTAGTTGATAAGCCCGGGCTTCGCACCGGGTTTATGAACAGTAGTTATTGACACTTTAACATATTTTAGTCAATATACTATGTATGACTAAAACGTAAAATGAAATATAAAAAACTAAAAGATATGAAGTGAATAAGTATTATAAGTTTAGGGGGCTGACATGTAAGTTTAAAGGTGGGTATAGGATTCGGGTCGGTTGGAGCGTATATATATCTTATATAATAAAATAAATACATGAAAAAAATTATTCAATATTAGGCTCATTTTGATCTTATCGACAATACGATTATAATGGTGCAGTTTGTTTACATTAAAACGTATTTTTTTAACATATTTTAGATCGTATTGACGATACGATTATAATGGCGTAATTTGTTAAAATTAAAACGTATTTTTTAACATGTTCCAACCAATATACGATATATGAATAAAACGTAAAATGAAATATAGAAAAATAAGGTATAAAGTGAATAAATATTATGAGTTTAAGGCGCTAATATGTGAATTTGAAAATGGGTATAGTATTCGGGTCGGTTGGAGCTTATATATAGTATATAATAAAATAGTTACATAAAAAAAATTCAATATTAGGCTTATTTAGATCGTATCGACGATACGAACATAATGGCGTAATTTGTTAAAATTAAAACGTATTTTTTAACGTCATTGTGCCAATACACGGTATATAACTAAAACGTAAAATGAAATATTGAAAAATAAAATGTGTAAAGTGAATAAACCTTATACGTTCTAAGTTTATAGGGCTAATATGTAAATTTGAAAATAAATATAGGATTTGGGTCGGTTAGAAGTTACAACGTATATATAGGATATAATAAAATAACTACGTCAAAAAATATTCAATATTAGGCTCATTTCGATCGTATCGACGATACGAATATAATGGCGTAATTTGTTAAAATTAAAATGTAATTTTTTTACGTTTTTTAGCCAATACACGATATATGACAAAAACGTAAAATGAAATATTGAAAAGTTAAAGGTATAAAGTGAATAAACCTTATAAGTTGAGGGGGGCAAAAGTGTAAAATAGGAGATGGGTCATGGCTGGAAGACGCGCGGGTATAAGGGCGGGTCAAGGCCGGGTCACCCGGCGGGTTTGGGTAAAAAATGAGAGAGGAAAGGATGGGTTTGGGTCGTGGGTCGGGTCGGGTCGTGGGCGGGTCGAAGTTGGGCCGGGGCGCCTGCTCTTTGTATATATTAGATAATATATTGTCATTATTTTTTTCTTTTAAATAAAAAAACTATAGCAAGAGAGAAATTTGAGTTTGTGATCTTCAATTTAAAACTAAGTACTATCGATGGAGAAAATTACTTGGCTAAATAGTGGAAGAATTGTATAACCTTCTAGTTATCAATAACTAGTTAATGGCCCGTGTAATACACGGACAATTTATAACATATTGTTTTAATTTCTAATAAAAATAGGCATCTACATTATAAAGTTAACAAATATTTCACCTGCAATTAACAATATAAATATGACTTAGTTAATAAAAGATTCATTAATGAGTTAGTTTAATCATAGTCATCTAGGAAAACTTTTGTTCCAGTCTTTTATTCAAAACTTTATTTGAAATTGAATAAGTAGAGTATAGTTATTTAGTAAAAATAATTCTTATTAATCAACGATTTAAATGAAAAAAATTACTCTTGCTTTATTACTAAATATTTTAGTCATCTAATAGTTGTTAAAATATAAGAAATTGAAAAAGGTTCGGATTTCCTGAATGATATTAAAACTGGAGGGATTCAGAAATAAAATATGTAGTGTTTTAAAAAAGAAATTTTAAGAATGAAAAACTAAAGGATAAAAAGTAATTTAATCAAATAATTTTAAGGATACAAAATGTAAATTTAGGTAGGTGAATTTTGGAAAATATTTTTTCCATATTTGTTAGTTATGTATTTTTACATATTAATAGGGCATTAAAAAAAATAGAAATTCTTTATGACATCATCATTTGATTGATTTTGTTTAATTGACCAATAAGATTGCTCAATTTCGTTTTGATGACATCAGCAAAATCCTTCTTTTAATATATATATAGATTTTGTTTTGTGATTAACCTTAAGTTAATAAATACAGTTACATCTATGATATTATAATTATATAATGCTAAATTGTTGTGAATACTTTTTTCTAGCTTCCTTCAATCTAGATATAAATAATTTTGTTTTGTCGTTAACCCAAGATATCGTATTATCATCAATTAATCAACATATAAGAAATTTCTAGACCTATCAATTATCTTTCTTTCTCAATAATGTGTAGACCTACACATACATAACAGTTTCTAACAAATTTTTTTGCAATAATTAGTTTGGACCTTCAAACCACAAATACAATTATTAACCGGCTAGTAGTTGTCAGAAGTACCGTCTCCTTTCCCCAAAAAAACCGGCTAGTATGATTTAGTGATGGAGCATTAATGTAGTATGATTTCAGTTAATTATTCGGAGTCAAATCATGTTATTTCTTTGTTAGTAAATTTTATACCAGTTATAACTTCAACAACATAGACTAGAAACAAAATTCTCGTCATTTACCATATTTTATCTTGTCATATCATTATCACCTCAACAAATTAAAAACTTCCTTAAAACTCTACAATGGAGATTCTTGTAAAAACCTCAAGAAGAAACTCCATACAAGAATCTCCATTGTTGATGCTCTAAATGGGCTATACCGCTAAAATATCGACTCTAGATTAAAATATTTATAACCAAGATATCTATGCATAAATGGGCCCAAAAAATTGGCGGTCCTATTTAAAATCTCACATTGATACGCTTTGCAGTTTGGCCTCATTGATTTTGCAGTTTGGCCTCGCCGAAAATATTTTATTGTCAAGAAACCGTTTTATTTTGTTAGTTTCTTTTTCCAAAAAAAAAAAAAAATAGCAAGAGACAAATTTTGAGTTTGTGATACAATTTACGTAGGAGCTCGACGGATAAAATTGCTAGGCTAAATAGTGGAAGAAATTTATTTCCTTTTCGATATCAATAATTTTGTTTTGTCATTACCTTACGTTAATAATGTTATCCAAATACATCAATGATATTATAATTGCTAGAATAATTTTTCCTTCCTTCAATCTAGATATCAATAATTTTGTTATCATGTATATCTGATTGATATTCTCAAAAATAAAATAAAAAAAATAGAATGTTAGAGAATCCTAACTCCATGATTCTTTGGACTCAACTGACCTTCCACCAAGGACCAGTCCCACGCAATGTTCCTCTGTTTCCGCGCCTAGCACAAAGAGTGAGACTGGATTCGAACCCTGGACCTGTTTCCCAAACACCCATCTCAAACAGACAAATGATGTAAATGAATATTGATGCGATAAATTTGATGTGCCATTATTTATACAATTTTTTTGTTAGATTGATGTTTCTATTAGAGTGATTTTGTTTATAATGTTTGGTATTAATTGCCCGTTGTAGTTTGCAGGAGGTGCTAGAATCCATTGATATACAAATTTTATGGTAGTACTACTATCACAAAATTAAGTTTATATGATAAAAAAGTATACGCAATTTATTTGACCACTTTATAAGACTTAATTTATAAGATCAACAATTAAAACATCTTATCTAAAAACATTGTAATAAGTTCATAGTACACGTTTAGGTATAGTAACAACATTTTTAATTTTAGGACATTTTCATTAAAAAAAATATCATATTAGTTATTTTATATAGCAATATTTGAAAAAATGTCCTATAGAAAGATAGGTTTATCATACGTTTTTTCAAAGGTGTCCTATAAAATAGCTAATACGACATTTTATATTAAAAGTGTGTTAAAAAACTTGTTAAGACGTTTGAAAACGTCTTATAAATTTATTACGTCTTTAGATAAAATAAAAACTTTTTTTTTAATTAAGTCTTAGAAGTTAAGACTAATGAAACGGTTTATTAAGACTATTAGGAATTGATGGTGGCCCATAAGAGCATCCACAGTGGTGGAACCTATAAGAACCTCACTTACTATATTTTTGTCTACCACGTCATTGTCATCTCAACAAACCAAGAACCTCCTTAAAACTCTACAATGGAGGTTCTTACAAAAACCTCACTTCCCTCTCCTTATTTATAATATAATTTTTATTTATGTAAACTATTATATAACAGAAAAGGAAACTATTACAAGAACCTGGGTTCTTGTTCAAGCACTCGGGTTCCAAAAAGAACCTGTGACTAGGCAATAACCTCTGTCTCACAATGGAGGTTTTTGTAGAAACCCCATAAAGAATCTCGGAAAGAACCTCCATTGTGGATGCTCTAAAGCATTTTTTTATTGTCGTAAGTGTATGCATTAAAAACTAAATTAATATATTCACATACAATCATTTAAAGATGATGATATGATACTCTGACGACACCTTCCTTTATATATTTAGAGTTCTTCCATGTGGTACAAGCACAACCAACACTTAGCACATTTCTCCTAACTAGTAACATCATGACCATTTTTCATCCTTACAAACTTTGCTACCTTTGTTGTTTTTTTTCATCGTTTTGATGATTTTTATTCGTACCAAATGGAGTTCATTTTATTCCAAGACGAAGAAAAACTTCCCACCCTCTCCAAGAAAGCTACCAATCATCGGAAATTTCCACCAACTAGGCTTAAACCCCAATCACTCTCTCCGAGCCTTGTCCCAGAAGCATGGTCCTATCATGCTCCTTCATTTAGGTAGCGTACCTACACTTGTAGCCTCTTCTGCTGAAGTAGCACGAGAGATCATGAAAACCCATGATTTATCATTCTGTAGTCGACCCAATTTAAGTATCCCCAACATACTTTTCTATGGCTCCAACGACATCGTATTTTCCCCTTATGGGGAATACTGGAGGCAATTGAAGAGCATTGTAGTGGTTAATTTTCTAAATAATACACAAGTTAAGTCATTCCGGCAAGTGAGAGAAAAAGAGATTGGTATGATGATGGGTATGCTTGAAGAAAGTAGTGGTTCTTTGGTTAATATGGGTTCATTCCTAACTTCACTTACAAATAACATAATTTGTAAGGTGAGTGTTGGGAGAACATACGATGTGAAGCTAACAGATTTATTGACAAGGTTTGTCAATATGTTTACCGTTTTTAGTGTTGGGAGTTATATTCCATGGTTGTCATGGATAGATTGGTTGAGTGGTTTAGAGGGAAGAGCGAAAAAAATGGCTAAAGAAATGGATGCGTTTCTCGAAAGTGTCATCGAAGAAAATACAAACAAGAAAAGTGAAATGAAGGCTGATCATAGAGATCATGAAGGTAAAAATCTAGTTGAAATCATGCTTAATGTCCAAAGAGATAACACAAGTGGCTTCACCTTGCAAAGAGATACCCTCAAATGTGTCATCTTGGTATGATTTCTTCCTCTTTTTTATAATTTCTTGACTTACTTTTCTCAGAAGCCGATTTGTTCGTTTTTTGTTAAAACTTAGATCGATATATTTGTTTTTATTGATAAAGTTGTCTATATCAGATTATATGTGTTAATATTAATAAAATGTAAATAAAAAATATAAAACTACAAGGTATAAAGTAATTAAGTAAAAAAGTATAGGGGGTAAAAGTGTAAAATATATACATACATATGCATTAAACTTCCAATGTGAGAATGGGGGTGGGGAAACTCTGGAGAGGGTTCCAAAAGAAGCCGCCTTTTAAATTCCTACTACAGATTTGGCTTTGAGGGTGTTTGGTATGGTTTTTGGACTCCAAAAAGTGTTATTGGCTAAAAGTATTTATCGATTTATGTTGATGATACAAAGAGTTTTTAAAAAGATGTTTGTATTAGTTTTTTAGTGGTAAAAGTTAATAAGTCAATAAGTTAAAAAATGTTCGGTTAAAAAGTCTTTGAGGATCTTCAACAGCTTTCCTAAAATGGAGAAAATGAATAAAAAATGGGGATTTAAGCCTAAATTATGCTCCAACAGCTTTCTTATTTCTTTCTCCAAATGGAGAAGTAGGAGAGATGAGTTTTTCTCCAAATATGGAGATAACGCCAAAGACATTACTATTTGAAAGAACCAATAAAATATCTTGAAAATAAGAATTTACAGAAAAAAATAATTTTTTTAATGGATAAGTGGAATATTTTTTTATTATAGTCAATGTTGATTTCTCCAACAAAATAGGGAAGTTGTTGGAGATGGATACAATTTTCTTTTATAGATTTTGAGTTTTGATTCTCCATTTTGAAGAAATTAAAGAAAGTTGTTGGAGATACTCTTATATTGAGACGGAGAAACTAAAAACCGAAAGTCAAATAAAGAAGCCACACTTTTCAAAAACAACTTTTTTCTTAATATCAAAAAGCTATTTTAAAAAGTGATTTTCAAGTTACCAAATATTATTTTTAACTTATTAGCTTTTTGAAAAGTCAATAAGCACTTTTGACACACAATCCCAATAAGCATTGTTGAAATACATCACAACCATCCATATTCAAAAGCGATGGGTATGATTATGGCAGTTATGATAACTATCTTTTTAAGTTTATTTTTTTAAAAACAAACTTCTAAAATCTTTAATTCATCGGTTTTAATTAGAGTTTATAACTATTTGACTTTTATTCTGACTTGTTCTTCTTTTTCTTCTCCTTAGTTCCTTTCATACAACAAGTTGTGTAAATTTTGGTGTGTATATATATCGTTAATAAACATCGATCATTTACTTTTTTTAAGAAACGGTTCATCTAGACTTTGCAAGACTACATTTTTGGGAATTTGATAATTAAGATATGACCGTTTGAGCCTAAGTCTGGCCACAGGATGCTAGCGTCTAGACTCGAACCCAAAGTAAATAGAATATTCTATTACATTTCCTAGGTCTTTTGTCAATACACCACCATCCTTGTACTTATCATTCACTTACTTGGCTTCAAACTAAATACTATTTCCATATTTGAAGCAACACATCTGACAAGTAAATTAAGATTACATTACAAAAAAAGGATATTACCGACGGCCAAAATAGTCGGAAACAAGCTTTATCGACGGTTGTCCGATGAAATGAGTGCCGGTTAAAGCTACCTATGGTTTTTATGACGATTTTTACAGACTGCCTGTCGGACTGTTTCATTTACCGGCGACTTTCCCACAATTTTCTGACTGTTTTCCGGCGGTTTTCTGATTACTAATTAATAAATAAATAAGAAAGAAACAGTCGGTAAGCCATCGAAAATTTCCGGGAATACACAACTTTTTAGTAGTGTTATATCAGTACAAAACAAATGAAACATATACTCGGTAAACTGTCACCGACTTGAGTTTCCATCAACAATTTACACACCAACTTTTGTGACGGTTTTATGATAAGTCACCTCTTTAGCAACGGATTTCCCACGGAAAATTCTATTGGTAAAAGGTCTTACATTTTTTGAGCTTGCATATGGTTTGCACACTTAGAATAACAATCTTGAAACTCTAGTTTAATTTCTTTCCTCTAGTCAGTCATATATAAACTATACATGCCAAAAACACTAATATATAAAACTAATTAAACATATATATCTAATATGATCATATATGTAGGATATCTTTGCTGCTGCAACTGAAACAACATCAACAAATTTAGAGTGGACAATTAATAAGCGACCTAGTAAAAAACCCGAAAGCAATGAGAAGGCTGCAACAGGAAGTAACAAAAATAGGGCGAGGAAGACCTATGATTCCGGAGGAGGATTTGGACAAAATGCAATACCTTAAGGCCGTCATAAAAGAATCTTTGCGATTGCATCCTTCATTGCCACTACTTCTTCCTCGAGAAGCAATACAAGATGTAAAGCTAATGGGGTATGACATTTCGTCAGGCACACAAGTGATTATCAATGCTTGGGCAATCGGAAGAGATCCTGCCAAATGGGAAGACCCAGAGGAATTCAGGCCGGAGAGGTTTATGAACAAGTTCAACGACTATAAAGCGCATACGTTTGAGTGGATCCCGTTTGGCGCTGGCAGGAGGGGATGCCCTGGTATTCAATTTGGCGTCGTTGTCATGGAGCTTGCGCTAGCAAATATTGTATACAAGTTTGATTTGGCATTGCCAAACGGAATCAACTGCGAAGATTTGGACATGACTGAGAAATTTGGCATTACAGTCCATAGGAACTCATCCTTGATGGTTTCAGCCACTCCTCGATTCTAATGCTTTCTCATTGCTTTCCGTTACATCTATCTTTGATTAAATATATAATGTTTGTAATTTTAGTATCATCGGTTATTTTGGTGTAACTGTGATTAATTTACTTGAGATCGATTAAGGTGATGATGCAAACATGCACACATATGGTAGGAGGTGCAAAGTGCCCACTCCAAAGTCATTGGTTTCGATAAGTTCATCTACTCTTTGATCAACGATGTCCCACGGTTCTTGTGATTCAAACAGAACCTCCATCTATATGTTCCAAGGATGGTAATTGTTCTCGTTTAATTCGGGAAGTTGAGGACGCAGTATATATGTTGTTCGAACTCAAAGCCATTCGTGAGAAGTGGCTCTGATACCATAATGTTGGAATATCCGTAACACATCACATTTCTTTGATTAATTTGAACATCAGTTTGAAACATACATTAGACACAAATATAAAAAGATGATGAAGGGATGCAACTCTTGTACCAACAGACACAATTATTCACAAAGGTTGATAGTTAAATAACTGTCAATCCTTAACTACCAAACTAGCCGTTAGATTACCTAACGATTAACTAACTTAACTGAATATATACACGATAAATATACGATAAACTTACATAAGACGATGGTAAACCGAATGGAATATATATTGATAATAATATGGTTGGAAATACATATACTAGTACCTTTTATGATGGATTAAGGCTTTTATGAGCCGAGTTCTTCATTAAAAAAAAGGCGATACTATACGTTCTTGTGCTTCAGATATATCCTACCGCCAAGTGAACGAACGTAGATAAAATACATGAACCTCAAGCATTCGGACCCTCGGGTACTCGAACATAAGGAGTTGCCACAACTAGTAAAGGCAATTTCTTATGAATTGTGATCCCAACGGTCTCGCTCATGTCCAAATCCTCCGGTCTTTGTGCATCAGGTAAACCGAAATCAAACTTGTGCACCAAACTAGCTAACACGAGCTCGTTAACGTTCATTGCAAACTGGATTCCAGGGCATTTCCTACGCCCAGCGCCAAACGGAGTCAACTCGAAATGAAGCCCTTTGTAATCAATGGAACTATCCAAGAACCTTTCTGGTCGAAACTTTTCAGGTTCGTCCCATGAACTTGGGTCTCGACCAACAGCCCACGCGTTGATCAGAACTTGTGTCCCTGCCGCGATATCGTAGCCCATTACTTTAACGTCTTGTGTCGATTCACGAGGAACGAGCAGTGGGAGTGGCGTGTGCATTCGGAAAGTTTCTTTGACCACGGCCCTTAAATAGGGCATTTGATCTAGGTCGTCTTCCGTGATCTTTGGCTTGCCTTTCGCTACGTCTCGTACCTCTTCTTGTAGCTTTTTCATGGCATGAGGGTTTCGTATTAACTCGCTGAGTTCCCATTCAAGAGTCGAGTAGGTCGTATCGGTTCCACCGGTGAAAACGTCCTGTGTACGAAACATTCGTATCAGCATTTTAGTTTCTCGCTACAACAAAATCGGGTTTTTAGAACCTGAAAAGCTATAATATTCTAATTTATAAACTACTTTATAATGCTTGTATATATAAGACCATACACTTCTATTTATTACATATTTTAAAATATGTGTAACAATAATTTTTATTGGAAGACCTTGATCGAACATGTTAACTAGTTTTTTAGGAGGAAAATAACATGCTTTTAATTAATTAACTTTAATTATACGGAAATAGTTTTTAAATTATTTTTATAAAAACAAGCATCATAAAAAGATGTATTTATAGAACAATTTTTAAAATTATCCTACAAAAATGCTTATATAATGCTTTATATCAAAAGTATCCCAACAACTTAGTTAAAATTGTTTGATCTTATTAATTTAAATTTTATAAAACAGTTTAATTAGAATTTTTAGATATTCTATATTAACAAAAAAAATCACAGAAACGAGAACTAAAAACTGGGTTATTTTCCTAGATATCCATATGCGTTAAAGGTTATAAAATTTTAACCACCAAAAAAACCTTTTTTCCAAAAACATTCAGATTTTCGCAAGTCTGACATCGTAAACCACCTTTTACTTACGTGATCAGACATTTTCTAACAAAATCAGACTCTTCTCGACGAAAATAGCATTTTTACGAAAACCGCATGCGGTTTTGGCTTGAGGGGGCGTAAAACGATTTTTTCCCCTCATAATCGATCAGAAAAAAGTCCGATACCCTAACTAAAATACGGCTTACGGGATGTCGGACATTTTTGAAAAAATATTATTTTGATGGATATATTTTTTTATAAAAAAAATAACCCAATGGGATTATTTATGTTAATTACTCTCTAAAAACTAGAAACTCTAGTTTACCAAGATAAGAGCTTTAACAGTATCTCTATCAAGAACAAAACCAGTGTCATTTTGTTTCTGAATATCCAACAAAATGTCCACAAAATCTTTCTCATCATGATCCTCGCCGGAGCCACCGGACGTTCGTTTTTTCCGATCAACGTGTTCCTCGATCACGCCTTCGAGAAACGCGTCGAACTCTTTAGCGATTTTCACCGCTCTAACCTCGTAACCGTTCAAACGGTCCACCCATGACAGCCACGGGATGTAATCGCCAACGCTAAAAACCCCCAATAACTCGATAAAGTCCACAAACAGCTCCTTAAACTTCTCGCCGCCATGCTTCCGCCCCAAGGCCGACCTACAAATCACGCCATTCGTGAGCGAAATAAGCATCTTGCTCATGTTAACGACCGGAGAGGACGAACGGCTGGTCTCCGTGATCCTTTCGACGAGCAATTCGGTCTCTTCTTCCCTCATTCGACGAAAAGATTGAACCCTTTTCTGGCTTAAGAGTTGTAGAACCGCGATGGATTTAATCTGTCGCCAATACTCTCCGTAATCCGCAAACGCGATGTCCCTTGCATTGTACGAAAGTATGCTCGGGACGCTCGATTTTGCGCGGTTAGCGAAGATTAAATCATGGGTTTTCATGATCTCTCGAGATGCGTCCGCGGAGGAGGCTACGACAACGGGGACACGGCCGAAGTGGAGGAGCATGACCGGGCCGTGTTTCTTGGATAAGGCGTGGAGAGATCGATGGGGGCTCGAGCCGAGTTGGTGGAGGTTTCCGATAATCGGTAGCTTCGGTGGAGAAGGTGGTAGGTTTTTGGGTGTTTTTGAAGGGGAAAATAACCATTTTGAGAAAATGGTGACAACTAGAATGAGTAAGGGAAGAAGAAAGGAGGACAAGAGTTGAGAAAAGGTGAACATGGTGATTGTTTGATTAGATTTGATTTAGGATGTTGTGTTAAGGTGGGAGATAAGGTGTATATATAAGCTTATGAAGGAAGGAGATTGCATGTAAGAGTATATAGTGGCATTTTTTTTATAAAGCCTATAAAATGTTAGATATGTTTTTAGCTTAATTCTATTGTTTTAAGAGATTTTAAAAAATGCTTGGTTGATTTCGAGCGTTTTATAAGGTTTTTTAGTGGATATTGAGTAACTTCTTTATTTCTTTTGGTGAATTTCGATAGATTTTTTGGTTTTTTGAAAACCGTAAAAGAATAATTTTTAATCTAGGTAAAAGAGGAAAATAAAATTGGGAACCCGTCCCTCCACCTTTTCTAGACTATATATCGGTCCCTCAATCTCAATGTATGAAGAGGTGGATCCAAAAGAAATTCTTATAAGTATCTAGGAAAAATGTAAGAAAATTTATGAAACCTTTTTAAGGTTAAGAAACCTTTTTAAGTATATAGTTTTTTAATAAATAGTTGTAAGAAATAATTGAAAAGCATGTTTGGTCAAACATTGAGAGGTAAGAACCACAAGATTTGTGGCGTAACGGTAAGGCCTATGGAGGAATGCATGTGGATGGTATCTCATTTAACCTAGGTTCGAATCCTTTCGTGTGCAATTTTCAGTTCCAAATTGCCAAGGACGTAGTCTAGACAAAGCCTAAATAAACTTGATCAAGAAAAACATTGAGAGGTGAGAGATCGGAAATTAAAATAAACCTAGGAAAAAAGGTAGCTGGAAACCATGATACTTTTTCGTGTGTAGGGAAATGGTAATCTCAAATTTTCTTTAGACAAAATTTTTAATAAAATGATAAATAAAAGAATTAAAAAAAAAATTAACGGTAAGCTAACACACATATATTCTAAGGGTATCAGGGATCCAAGGGAAATTGACTAATCGGATCCCTACTGACCACGGCTTGGCCTAATTAATGATATCACTATGTGGTAGACGCATGATCTGATATTGCCAAATGCTCTCCATATATATGGTTTGAATCCGGATAGTCAAGCTACTAACCCTTACAAGATGTTACCTTGCATCTGGGTTAGACATGCTTTAATTGGAAAACGATAATTTAATGGTCAAATTTCAAAAGGCTTAATAAATAATTAAAAAAGGATATATTTAGGTTTGAATTTAGAGGATTATTTATACTTTTATACTTAAAAAGAAAATGAAAACCCACAAGACCCCTTCTGAGTTCTGATACCTTGGTGGTGGCTCAGCCACTTGACTGCATGATATTCAATTATTAAAGTAATTAATAAAACAAAAAAACTTAATTAATACTTTAATTACAAGATTTGAGAAAACAGAAATTCCCACAAACTCCTACAAATCTATGTTATCTTTATCCAAAAATGTTAAGGAAGCTGAAATAACAAACAAAGATGTTGGAATACTGTTTGTGGCAAATAGGTATATTTGTCCTTTAATGATCCATTGAAGTCAAGTGCATTAGTGAAAGAAAAGAAAAACAACAAATCAGCCCCTCTTGAGGCTTTGACCTAAATTAACTATTCTGATGCATTTTTAAGTAAGTGTCAATAATATAATAAAACTAGTTTTAAAGTAAATTACGGATTTGGTTCTCATGGTTTAATGGTTTTATAGATTTAGTCCCTAAACTTCAATAATTATAGATTTGGTCCTTATGGTTTGCAAATTCTATTAGATTTGGTCCCTGGTGGTGCAAGTAGGCAGGGACCAAATCCAATAGAATTTGCATACCACAAAAACCAAATCTAATAGAATTTGCAAACCACAAAGACCAATTCCAATAGAATTTACAAACCATAAGGACCAAATTCGTAATTATTAAAGTTTTGTAAAAACCACCAAACAACTCTGTAATTTACTCCTAGTTTTATAAGACATTCAAAATGTATATATGTTTTAATAAAATACTTTATAGGCAACCAAACCAAACATCATCTAACAGTGTTAAAGTAATTTTGTAAGACATTTTAGACGTTCTAATAAATTTATAAGATATTTAAAATAAAGTGTGATATTAGTTATTTTATATGACAATGCTTAAAAAAGTGTTATATGAGCGCAAGTGTCCTATAATAATACCAAGGTTTTTTTTAAAATGGAAACGCATTAAAAAGCTAGTCAGAAACTAAGGAAAGGATACAAGGACGAAGGGTTCAAAACAACTAAAAAGAAGAAAATCTCCAATGTTAATATTTTTAAACGCTCTTTATGCCTAATAAACAACCACCTATAAAGTTACCGATTCATAGGATACTTCTCAAAGTGTCTTATAAAATAGCTAATAAAACATTTTATTTTGAAATTGTTCTAAAAAGCTTGTTAAAATACCCAAAATGTTTTATAAACATATTGTAACGCTTTTAGATATAACGTTTTATAGTTTAGTTTTATTAAAAAAAAATATGAAAAGCAAAGCACAAACCATTTCATCAATCACCTTCCTAGTTCCCGGTTTGCTCTTAATAAACTGTCATTCTAAAAAAAGCACAAACCATTTATAGAACTTTTCAACGAGATAGTGCTTATTCAACTGTCTCAAAATTCCCACCAACAAAACAGTTTACAAACACCTACCAAAAGTCAGATTAACATACCCAAAAAAACTGCATTGTTGTTAGCAAGGAGAAAAAACCTACTAACAACGACCTATAAAGCGAGATACCGAAACCCCTTCTTATACCAAGCAACAGTAGCATCAATAACGGGACAAAAAACGGTCACCACCTTATAAACTTATGTTTTATAAAATCGTCTATTAAACGTGGGGCTGAAGCAAGCTTTGTGTTTCGCTCGAAATGTACGTGTTTTTAATCGAAAATCAAGCTTTATTTTATAAAACCGCAAGCGTACGGTATCGTATCGTAGCATACGGGTCGAACACGGGGAGGAAATGGACAAATCACGGTGTTGCATTTCCAATTTGCAAGTTATGTGAAATTCAAGTTTGGGAATTGGTTTCTAGCTACAAGAGGAAAACCTACTCAACTATTCTACGACATATACATCTTGCTACGCGAAAAAGGAACAACGAACACATTTGAACAAGTAACGAACATGTGAAAACAAGAAAACAACCGCATATGAACAAACACGAGACACGAACAAACACGAAACACGAACAAACACGAATAGGAAATATGGATATCGTATCCCGATCGCTAAGTGGATTCCGTAGAAAACGTCTATTCCTCTTCCGAGATAGCTAGACCATTTCCCTAGAAATATGATTACTTCCGCATCATTTCCTATGAAAACGTCGTCCGGAAATGCTCCAATTTACAACCTACATCTATTTCCATAATGTAGTCATAAGCTCTCGATCAATTCATCGAACGTGTTAACGAACTTCCGTCCGATCAACCGTTGTTAAAAGTTATCGTAAATCATCGATATCGAAAGATTGCTAACTTCCGTTAAACAAATCACATCTCCATCGATGATTCACTTTTGTTATGAAAAACATAAATTGATCGAGACTTATCGATCGTGATTCGATATCGATTTCCTACACACGCACAATTACTTGACCTAGATCTATATTAAACACATAAAATCCTAATCAAATGAGATCTAAATCCTAGATCTACAATTGAAATCAACATGCATCAAGATACAAATGAATCATTCAATTAACCTAATCTATTTGCCTAAAATTAACAAAGAGAACTAATCATCATCATCACCATTATCAACACACCACAACTACATGCAATCAATTAACCAAATCACAAACTACCTAATTAAGGAAATCTACTCAAATTGAAGACATGAATTAAAGCAACTAAACTACAAATGCAGAAATTAAGCAATAGAAACATCAAATTCATAGATCTAAACATTCAATTCAACAATTACACTAATCAAATGCTTAAAGGAAATAGGGAAGGAGATACTAATAGCTCAAGGATGTACTAAGTTCATCAAAGAAGATCAAGCCACCATTGATGAAGGATTTGAAGCTCTCATCCAAGGTTTAGTAGAGCTCCTCCCAAAAATGAAACCCTAGCTTCTTAGATCCAAAATCCCACCAAAATTCTTTCAAAAAGTTGTTATCAAAAGTGGAACTAAAAACTGTCAACTAAAACAGTCAAAACCATCATTTATACTCCAGAAAAAGTCAAAAACGGCCAAAACAGGAAAAACACGCGGGGGTGGTTTGCGACCCTAGCGATCGCTAGGCAGAATAGCTAGCGATCGCTAGCTAGCTGTTCTTCACTCCTTTTGTTCCATCTTCGCTCCTAACTCCGGTTCACCGCTTCCTTCATCCGTCTTCACTCCATCGCCTTTAGGCTCCGCATCCTCGTTTACCAAATCATCCCGAACCGCCTCTCGATCCTCCTTGGCTCCATCGCGCACATCGTCACCATCTAAACCAATTTCCTATACAAATAAGCTCAAACACCCGTTAATGCACCAATACTACACATTCGCACTTTAAAATGGAAAAATGCAAAATAGATGGAAAATATGCATGAACTAAATAACTAAAAAGGAAAAAGAAACTATCTAATGCATGAAAAATGGTGAAAAATATATGCAAAACACTTTGGCCCAAAGCCCCTCCCCCTCATATGTCATATACGCAACATCTTTTTAACTTTTTAATTAGTATTTAAACTTTGTTAGTGCAAGCATAATTCATGCCCATCTTGTCGAAGACAATCTAATCTCAATTCTCAAGCCGACTTTTCTTTTTCAGAATTTAAGTTTCTTTCTTTTGTTTCCAAATCAATATAATTTTAACGTGGTTAAACCGAATAACACATTTTACTAACATTTTCTATATTTTATTTTATAAAAAATAGATATTATAGTCATTATTTTACGTATTTTATTGTTATACAATATTTTTTTATTGATGATAGACATTGGTTTTTATTGGATTAGATTTTTTACTTGATATAGAACGTCATATATGAAATATAATGTTTTTATGATAAATATTGATTTTTTGATAGAAGATGATTTTTTATTTAATATAAATCAATTGTTGAATATAAGTATATGATACATTTATATATTCGATGCAATAGACACTAAATTTGGGAAATTGGATAAATCATGTGATTATATACATATAAATCTATATTCGGTTTAACTAGTTAACAAACGAAATAACCCAAAACATTAATATAAGGAGGCCATTTTCCAAACATTTACCTGATTTTAGTTCAACAAAATGGCGTCGTATGCAACAACTTACCCGATAAGCGGTAACCATAGTAAGAGTCATTCCCCTCACTTACCAGATTGGTCCTTACTTCGCTCTTACCGAGTAAGATTCTTGGTTCTTATTATATTCATTCGTCAAGATAATGTAACCTGGTAAGCACTTATCCATGTAAGTATTTGGTAAACAACCAGGGGCGGACTTACACTTTAGAGTAGGGGGTCAATTGACCCCCATAAACTCTCAACAAATAGCATATTTTCATAATAAACTCATGGTTTATATAAATTTGCTAGCATTTGACACCCATCAAGAAAAGGTCTGACACCCAGTTAGAAAAGTCCACCACATGAAAAAGAAAGAGCCTACTTCTTTCTCATTTATTTATTGTTATACTGTTTTATTTCTTAGTTAATTATTAAGATAATTAACTAGCAAGATTTATTGCATTAATGTTTACTAAGTCCTTAACAGATAAGCGTTTACCAATAAGGAGATTATCCTCCTTTATCTTATTGTATAACATTTTCGGGCATTAAAATTAATTGTTGGTAAGTGTCTTCAACACTTACCGGGTAAGAGTCATTTTCATCACTTATCGGGTAACACTCTCGAGTCTCGACCCTTGTTAAGATTCTCAATGATTTCTATTGCTCAATTGACAAGGACCGTAAGGTAAATGATATTAGTACCATTTACCCGGGTAAATGTTTAATAAACAACCCCTAAGTTAGATTCGTTGAAAATCGATTTTAACTATCAGGAATTGTTATTTGTTTAGCTATTTGATGCCTAACTGATAAGTGTCTAAATGTTGCCACTTATGGAGTCTTTTTAGTGTCTAATTGTGTCCTTATTTTGCCCAAAGTTAGCATTTGAGTCTAGTTTACTTCTGTTTTTAATGTAATTTCATTTCTCATGACTTATGTGTTAATTAGTGTAAATAAGTAGTTAATTAGTGTTATTTTCATTGTTTTTCAGGCTTTGGAAAGGAGCAGTTGCAGGACAGCCCTTTGGGAGTGCTATAGGAATGCCACCGGACTGCTGCAGGAATGCTGAAGGAAGGTTTCTGGGCCAGCTCATTACTTTTGATTCAAGGAACTGCTTTTGGAGCTGACCCGACTTTTGACCCATGGGTTGCTTTTGTCAGACAATCAAGCCTGTTTACAGCTGTCTCCCTCTTCCAAGTCTTTTATTTGCCTATAAATACCATGTAGTTGTAACCTTAATTCCTTACATTTGATCCATATCACTTTCTAGTGATTTGGTTTCTCTTGTCACTACTCTTTAGTTCTTAGCTGCTGTTTTAGATTTAAATTTCTGTTCTTAAGTTCTTGGTTTGAAACTCTTGGTTCTTGAAACCAATCCGTAGGTTAATATTTTGAATCTTCCTAGTTTATGTCTTAATCTCTATACGGGTTTAAGCATTCAAACTAGTGTTGTTGTTGTTCTTAGTAGTTTTAATCAAAGTAATCTTTTGAAAAATCATCTTGTGTTGTGTTCTTGTTGTTAAAGTTCCAACTTTTGATCTTAAAGTGTTCTTGTTACTAAAATCCAAAGTTTGTAGTTTTTAATCTTCTTGTTTCCTAGGAGTTGTTTTACACTCTGATTCTTTCTTAGTAAAGAACGTATTGTGTTTCAACTACCAAAATCAGTGTTTTCAAAATACCTGTTAGCATTTTAGCTGTTAAAAATAGGTTGCTTCAATTCCAAGTTACAAGTACAACCTAGGATTGCTTTTGTCATTTCAAGTACATGTGTAAGTACTTGTTGTACTTTTTGTCCCCTAAGTGTACTCTAGTAGTACTTTTGTCTCTCAAAATCCTTACAAACAAGACTTTTGTTCCAAGTAACTTACCAGTGTTTAATTTACCTGCTAATTGCTAACTGCTGCTAACTGTCTAACTTCTTGGAATTACTACACTCTGTTTCTCTCTAGTAGAGAACGTATTGTGTAGTAATTACCAATTTACTTTTATTGCAATTTACTTTCCAACAATTTTACTGGTCATAAATCCAGTGTTTAATTTCCTGTCAGTTACTTTTCTGCAACTTACTGGTCAATCCAGTCTTTACTGGTCATTCCAGTGTTTACATTTCTGCATTCTACTGGTCAATCCAGTACTTTAATTACCTGCAATTTATTTTACTGCTTTTGGGATTACTTACACTCTGTTTCTCTCTTAGAAGGGAACGTATTGTGTAAGTAATTACCATTCATTTGCTTTTCTTGCCATTATTCCCAACTGGTCAGTATTCCAGTATTCACATTTCCAAGTTATGAGTTAAAAGCTTGAGCTTGGGGTGTGGGGAAATATTGAATGCAATGTAGTTGTAATTGTTCTAGATGCAACGTTGTATTATTGTGCTAACTATTTTTGCAGGAGTTTGAAGCGTTTCATTGAAGATTAAGTTAGGTTGATTGACGCCCAATCTGGCTTATGAAAATGCATTAACTTTCAGAGTTAAGGTTTACGTTAAAACAAATGCAGTAAAGTGAGAACAATATTACAGTGCTAAACTATTCATTGCAGGGATTTGAAACGTTACATTGAAGATTAAGTTGGATTAGTCTAGCTTATGAAAATGCATTAACTTTCAGAGTTAAGGATAACGGGAGAATAACTGTAGTAATACGTGTAGTCTGTATATAGTTTTCATCTGGCAATGAAGGTAACACTGGTTGTGCTAGGGCAAGTGACTAATATCACACCTGATTGCATGTTGACCAGTGTGCACTGTGGTCGGCCGTCTAGCCAGTGGTTTCACAGTTTTACAAAGCATCTTTAAACTACAAACAGCCCCTTTTTGTATCTCTTTATTACCTGCACCCTGGGTTCTCTTTCTCCAATAGATTTTACAAACACACTCACTCACCATTTGCTAAAACAAGCATCGGTTAAAATCCTCGAATTCGCCATCTGAAATCATCCCTTAACTGCTTTACCAATAACTGAAAAGACTCTTGCATTATTCCTTCTCTGTGGAAACGATATCTGGTATTTACTTACTATTATTACTTGTTACGGGACGACAGTAGTTCAAGGTGTATACTTGCGCCTGGTTCTATTTTCCAGTTAAATCTCACAGTTCACCTCAGTTGTTCCTTCCTTCTTTTGCCCTTCCGTTAAAAAGGGATAGGGCAAAGGAATAATCCGTACCACTAACTATTGTTAATTGTCAAAGGTTTGATGCCTGATCGTTAAATATTACGGTTTGTTAACTGACAAAACCTGTTTAGTTGCTTTATTTCTAATATTATATAATTGTTAGAGTTTGATATATAATTGTTCATACTTTTGTGCTAATTGTTTGATGTTTAAATTCCAATTTCTCATTATCTCTAGTTATGAATTGTATTGTGGATAATTGTTAATTTTTACTATTTCACTAGTAAAATAGAAATATTTCTTGAAGGAAAAATTAGTAACATTAAAAAAAGGTAACCGTAGTAATAACTATTGTATATTGCCCAACCTATATATGTTACACGAATCCCCGAAAGTTCGACCCCCGTAACCAAAATTTCTGGATCCGCCACTGTAAACAACCCCTAAATCTAATCCGTTTCATTATATAGCTATTTTTGATTTACTAAAGAGGGCCCTTAACAAAAAATTTGGCTCCGCCTTTGATCAAACGCTTAGATATTTTAGACTTTCTATGAAAAATAAGGTGGCATATATACCTTAAGTCAATTTTGACATTTTGTTCTAATGAAAAATAAGGTATATTTTTTTAGTTAAACAAATGACAAAGTATCATACTTAGAAAGGTGCATGGTATATACCTTATTAATTTTTAAATACTTGTTTCAAATAAATACTTGTGCGTTAATTATTTTTTTTTAATTCCAATATTTATTTTAAAACAAATATAAATATTTATTTTGGGGAGAGATGAACTATATATTTTGACCCATCTATTTCTGACTTGATCAAAGAGGCAATATTATCATATTTAGAAAGGTGGCTGCACAGCTATTATTCACGAAGAAACTAGAAGGAACTATTAATGAATTAAAGCATATATTATAGGTGTTTAAAGTAAAGTTGACTTATTCATCAATAATTTACCATTCAATTAAGCATCATCTTGGACAGTTATTGTACCTTAATCATACCTTTTTTTGCTATCAAATAATTTTTGTCAATATCAATCAAAAAACAATTCTTCATATAATCTCAATCAGTGATCTCACGTGTAATTTGTTATATCATCTATATTTAATGATGGTTTAAATAAAAATATTTAACATCAAAATAACTTGAGAATATAAGGTTTTTAATTTGGAGTTAAAATACATAATTAAGCTCATATACATAGGATCGGGTTCAAATGAAAACTCAAATTTAATTGTGAACGTGAGAACAATGGAAAACGCGTCATGTAACATATTCACTCTGATAATCATGTATTATTCAGAATGAAAAGCACAATATTCAGTGTTATTCAAAGTGAATAATATAACATTCTGTAGTATTTACACTGAATAACACTATTTGTTGTGTTATTCACTCCGACTAATACATGATTATTCAGAGTGAATATGTCAAATGACACACTCTTGACTGTCCTTATATTTGAGTTCGCAGCCAAAGTTTCGTCAATATAACTAATCTATAAGTTACATATGTATCTTTTCCCATGTTTTATCTTATTTTTCTGTAATTCAAATATGATCAATATTCATTCGACCTTCATTTCTTACATGTCCATATTTAGCTAGCCTTCGTATTTGAACTTTCAACTCGTATTTATTGATTTAGTTATCATATAATATCAACTATATATATTATCAAAATATTATATATTTAATTAAAGGAAAAAGTCCAAGAAAAATATAACCAAAGAACTAGTATACACCATATGTGATCAAGTCCCAAGACTAAAATTTTTGGAGCAAATAAATACTTAAACCTTTTTATCACAAGAAAAGTGAATTTTAGCATGTCAATATTTTTTTTAGATAAGGTCTATATAATCTTCACCTAAACTACTGCAATTTGAAAATGAAAATTCGACCGTCCAAGACTAAAAATAGCCACAAGATGTGCATGAATGGGTTCAAACCTGAAGTAAATAGGATACTATCCACATCCTCGACAGGCCTTACCTTACACCACAAGCCTTGTGGTTTAGCATGTTAATATTGCTAGAACCTCCTTTTCTTATGAAATCGAAAAATACATATATATATATATATGATTTCGCAGTTATATATTTGTGTGTATGGGTATGTATAAAAATATTGTTTTTACTAAAAAGGAAAAGACACTAAAGTAAGTAAAAACACAATATGTTATTGGCTTAACTCAATTAACGGACTTATTTTAACGGTATGAATTAGACAAACTTAAGTTGACCATAATAACAAGTTAGAATACCACATGAACAAAAACCATAATAGATATACCAATAACCAATAGGGACTTAAGGAAAAAAAACATCAAAAACATAGGACCAGATCAATAATTCACTCAATATTTAATTATTAATCTCTCTTATGATTCTCCTTTGGATCTAAAAAATAAATAATTGATGGGGAAAATAGTATTTAATTAATCAACTTGTTATTATTAATTAATTACTATTTTATAAGTGCAAAGTGCCCTAATCGAGTTCGAGTCTTTTCGTATGCATGCCTGGTAAATGGGGTCATCTTTAGCTCCCAAAATTGCCGGTGATTAGTCGGTCTTTAATCCGGACACCCTTAAAAAAAAGTTATTAGAAGTCTTATTACTCAAAATGTAATAGGTTCATTGGGTATTTTTGGATATTTCCCATAAACATTTATTTTAAGGTTTCTTATTAGTGAAAATATGATAAAAGTTTATTTCTATCTTATGTAATTAGTGGAGGAAAGGTCCTTTAAATTTGTAGAAATTTTAATTAAACACTATTAAAAAATTTGGTATTACCGACTGCCATTACCGATTACTAAAAGCAGTCGGAAATTTCTGACTGTTTTTTGATGGTTTACCGACTATTCTTATTATTTCATTATTTATTTATTTTTTAATAATTCGTCGAAAACCGTCGAAATTAAATAGTCCGAAAATCGTCGATAACCCGTCGGAAAGTAGTCGGAAAACAGTCGGTAAAAGTCGTCGGTAAATGAAACAGCCGGTAAAAATCGTCGAAAAAAACCGTCGGTAATTTTACGGACCAGGTTTTTAGCGATGATTGTTTCGTCGGAAAACAGTCGATAAAGCCGATTTTCGCCCGTTTACCAACCGTCTTGGCCGTCAATAATACCCTTTTTCAGTAGTGAAATCTTATGTTTTATCTATTTTAAATAAAGTTTTGGAGACTTGTTAAATTAGAATTTCTTTTAAATCTCGATTTTCTTCATTTTAAAATATCGATCAGATATTTTTTAGTATTAAAAATACAAGATTACCTGTCTATAAATCACCTTCTAAGTTAGACAAAAAATGAAATTCCTCTTCGTAAACGACAAATGTATCAATTGAGAAGATTCGTCTATTCAAAGTCAAGCATTTTAGATAGATGCTTTCTATATATAAAAAAAGAACAAATTTTAAATAAGAAAGCTAATTAAATTATTAAAACATGTCGGTTAATAATTATATGAAGTTATTTGAATACAAATGCCGCAATTAGTAAGGTGTTAAATATAATAAAAAGTTATATAACTTATTTTATTATTTTTTTGGAAGACATAACGGCATCTCGAACTAACGAACGACTACCACGAACATACGCGCGCGCACACGCACACACGCATGCAACCTCCGCAACGGTATAATTAGGCATCCACGAGCAGTCCACTAATCCACCATTGTCTCTACCCAACTTACGCTGAACCTACAGTCCAACCACAGTCTTTGACTGGACTGGGGGTAGTCCAGTCATAGACCGGACCAGAACAAGTATTGGGTACTCCTCATGTCCCCAAATTGACTTCCTTTGAAACTGCTTATAATTTATTAACTTCTTGGTTAAGAAATAAGCAATTTTGAAGTGTATGGGTAAACTACTTATGACTTCATGAAGGAGAAGCTATAAACAGTTTTTAAGGAAGGCAAAAAAATTGGACTTTCTAGAAAAGTTGATAAGTTGATAAGCACTTTTCTGATAAGCACTCCTAAACACCCCCTTAGTGTATACTATAAAAAGTAGGAGAGACATATAAATTATCGTATTTCTTTATTTGTTTATGCATCATGTAACAATCGTGAGGTCAAGCTAATTTTTTCATTTGTAACTCGGATTTAAAATATAAAATATATAGTAATTTAATATGTATTGAATAATATTGTATTGTCGAGTCTAAGATGAAATATGAGATCTCATAAAAACAGAATTTTATCTGAAAAGATTAGAAGGAAAGGTTTAGAAGATAATGATGGTTAAAGTTTGTTTGTTAGCAACCTAATGTGAGATTAATGAGACTTACAGTCTATTCAGCCCAGTATATATACAAATTGCTCACTTATTTGGTTACTTTGGTAGTGACTTAATGAGTAGCTTATTCCTCCGAGAAGAGCTTTATGTAGAAAACCAAGTTTCTTTTAACCCGTCGTCCTGTAGATTAAGACATACGTTCTTTCCATCTATAAAAAAACTTTTTAATTAAAAAACTTCTCAATTTATATAAGTAAATTAATTTATACAGAAAGTTTTATCTATTATAAATATTTAATCGTAAACCAGCTATAAATAATATTCTTCTAAAGAAAGCGATATGAGAGCATCTTTCAAGTTTTCCCTTGAATTAATGGCATGACATGGATTATCCTTAAAAAAATCTCAGTTTTGATACTTATAAGAATTAAACAAAAATAAATCTTTAGAAAAATGAGATGATAAACTATAATCACTTATACATCGGACAAGATGTGGTTATAGTATTGGTTGTCAACGAGATTAGGAGAATAATTAGCTATTAATTCATGATGATACCTAATAATTAAACATTGGACAATAATTAATCAATTAAATACTCATCGTTATAAATTGAATATGGATAAGTGCTTGGCTTCTTACAAATTTTTTATAATATTTACTTGGATTAAGGGTTCGGTAGGGGTAGATCCACACGGTGGCAAAGTCCACAACTCTATTCCTCTGTTCAAGGCTACGTTTGGCAAGTTAACTGATAAAGTAATTTATAACTGTTATGCTAGCTTATGGCTAGTAAGATATATGTTGACTGATAAATAAATTGTTAGCTGATAAGTTAGCTTATTAACAAAATATATTTAGTAAAAACTGTTTTATAAAAATGTAAAACCTATGGATATTTACAAAGGGACATACCTGATCTTGCCGGGATTAATTCGGCCATAAGCTCGGACACCCTTCCAAAAGAAATAAAAATTAAATTACTCAATATTAATTAATATTTTTAAACTATAATTAATAATTAAATAATAATTCTTTTAGCATATTTTAATCATCTATTAAGTAAAATAAGTATAATTTTAATTTTTATAAAACTTGCATAAACATTTTTAGACTAGTTATATTTCCTTTTGATAACTAAACATATTAAATTTTTAATAAAAAATGTAATTGATATTATTAATAAAACTTAAGAATAAATTATTATTATTATTATATATATTATTAGAGTAAACTCTAATTTTGGTTCCCTTGGTTTGTTGAAATCTTTGAAAGCGGAACCTAAGGGTCGTTTACTTAAACACTTACCCGATAAATGCTTATTGGTAAAATTGAACACTATTACCAGGTAAGAATCTAGTACTTCTCATGTTCATCGCATAAGATAAATTCACCTAGTAAGCGTTAAGTAAACGGCCCCTAAACTTTGATAACTTTAAAAATCGTTCATGTTCTTCTCCGTTTATTTTAAAAATGGTCCTCAATCCAACATGCTCGCCTAAAATCCCCATCGCCAGCCATCTATTGCCTTAATAGCGTGTTATGGTAAGGAATACTTCCAAGCACTATTTTTAAACCTCACAACCCATTTTCTCAAAATCCACATAAAGTAACATTTTTCACACTTGATACAACATGTGGTCTCAACCCCTTTTCCAAATTCATTCAACCCTAGTATATAGAAGAAATGGAATAGCACAACATAATTGATGCCATAGTCACTATTTATATGTTTGTTTTTTGTATATTAGCAAAAATATCATAAACCAAGTTTCTAATCCTAAAAGAGAAGAAATTAATAAGCCGAAACCAACCTAAATCTCTACAAATGAGACCATAAATCTTCGATCAATGAAACTGAATATCAAACAAAAGCAAATGAGACCATTTGCCTTAATTACAGTGACCAAATAGAACCTGTTTGATATTACGGTTTTTCTATTGTCAATTTCGATTTGGATTTTGGTATTGTCGGAGAAAAAAAACTCGAAAATCTGAAGCTAAAGTGAAGATCCAGAATAGTTGAAAGAAATTCGGTCTATGCTTTTAATTCGATCACCGGAAGCACAACTCTAATTTAACACACCATTGATGATATCAAAGAAGCTACTAGAAACTTCTCAAGAGACGGCATAATTGGGCAAAAACGGTATGGAAACGTAGAAAAAGGTTTTTAAACCATTTGGCTCTGAAGTAATGTTCGAAAAAGCTTGCCGCAACCGCCGCAACCGCCGCTATGGTGCATCGTGGCTTAAGGAAGGCGTGTGTCTCACGCCACGTTACACCTAAGGCACGCCATGGCATAATGCACGGTTTTTATAATACGATATTTGATTTAAATTATCTTTTGAATGCCTTATTTGTTAGTTTTTTTATGTATAACTTACTTTAAATTGTTTATTATCATTGATTCATTGAGTAATAGTAGAAAAACATATGTTTATATATATATATATATATATATATATAGAGAGAGAGAGAGAGAGAGAGAGAGGGAGGAAAGTTCAAAATGTGAATCACTTTTTGGTTGTGAACGTGAGGACAGCCGAGAGTGCGACATGTGGCGGAGACTAGTCAATAAAGGTGGTTTTGAGTGTGGTCCCCCCCCCCCCCTTTAATTCAATTGCCTCCCATGAATCGCGCCTAGTCATCCTCTGTGGACCTAACATGGCACCTAGTCATCCGCCACGTGTTGCACTATCGGCTGTCCTCACGTTCACAACCAAAAAGTGGTTCACATTTGAACCCACCCCTATATATATATATATATATATATAATTATAAAAGATATAGAGATTTGTCGTCATAAGTCACGCCATGTAAAACGCTATGAACTTGCAGTTAGACTTGAGGCTTAGCTTTATCGCCACGCCACGCCTCGTACTATTTAGAACTTTCATGGTGATACAGAGCATTAGAATTGCTTTTTTCTTTTATAATTATTCTTAATGCATATTTTTGAATTGACTACTTCAAAAACAACAGCAAAGGCATTATAGTTTGATAATTTTAATAAATGGGCTTGGGCCTAGGCCATATAGAGTGGGCTTAAAACATTTTCTGTAAACTTCTTTTGGGTAATTGGGAATTTGGGATTGGGAATAAGGGATTGGGAATAAGTTTTCTTAAAACATTCGCTAAAGATTTTATAAATAACTCAATCACAATAGTCATAAAAGTTAAAACTATAAAAAATTATTGTTAACGAAATAAATTTAAAATCACAAAATTAGTCAATTAAAATAAAGGTTAAAAGGCAAAATATTGTGGCATATCTATATTTTCTGTTAATTTTACAAAAATACCGGTTAATTTTACGAAATTTCTGCCAATGCTATTCCGCATTTATAGTTTAAGAAGTCGGCAAGCCCATGCCATTTTCACTCCTTAACAATCAACCTCATCAGTGTTGCCGGCCTTGCCAATCGGTACCGCCGCCATACCGATGCCTTTGACGCTAGGCACTTTTCATCATAAGCACTTCCAAACACCTAAGATTCGAAATGAACATTATACACTTGAAATATTACATGTATTTCAAAGAAATGAACCAGTCGAATTATAATTTGTAAAATTCCCGATTAGACCATGTCTCTAGTTGAAATTATCCCTTGTAAATAATAGATTTAACTTATCGCACTTAATAATTTAGCTTAGTGATAATTTAAAAAAATAAATAATTTTGAGACAAGTAAGACAAAAAAATGTGGGGCTTCCCCTTTATTATTCCCAAGTTTATCTAAAACTCTTTGCTAATTTTGTCGGCTTTTTCTTAATTTTATTCTGAACAGAATATATAATACCCATAGTAGTACAATGACTAATTCCTTAGTTCTTCCATCACTGGTATTGATAATACCTAAATATAGCTCGTTGTTTAAACAACCATTCAGAGTTCCTAAAGCTCCATGTAAGGCTTATTGGAAAACCCGTTATAGGATCGTCAAATCCCAATACTACTCTTAGAGCGATGTATACGTCTAAAAAATCTTTCATACTCTACTCAATCCCAAAACATAACACCACGAACTCCAAAACAGTAATACTTAAAACCATACTGAAATTTTATTGATAGCCCACAACCTAAGACTTAAAAGATTACAAATTTATCTTTTTAATTATTAGTGATTTGTGGATAATCTTAAGCTTCAATGTGTATAAATTTGTAAACACATTTGGTTTTGTCCGGATACCCTTTGCGAACAATGTGTATAATAAAGATCCAAAATTCCCAATAATAAAAAATAATAATACAAAAAGACTAAAAAAATAACAACAATAAAAAATAAAAAGAAATGCAATAAACGCATTACATAAATTATTAAAATTTCTCAAAGATTCGGCCACCGATCGTATAAAGAATCTAAACTAACATAAGCAATAACGTTAATTAGACACTAACCATCAACGGCGGCCGGCAGCCATCTCCGCCACCACCTCGCCGGCTCCGCCACCTCCACCATAAAAACAACCACCACACCACCCACAAGGACATACCATATTACCATGTTGACCTTTTTATGGAACCCATATCTTTGGCCATTCCTCATCCTTCTTTTCATAAAATGGCAATTCTACCCTCGGAAAACCGTCGGAAACCCGCCGCCGTCGCCGTCCCGACTACCCTTCATTGGAAACTTCCACCAACTCGGCACCCTCCCCCACCAATCCCTCCGGTCGCTATCCCTCCGTTACGGGCCCCTCATGCTCGTCCACCTCGGCAAAAAACCGACCGTGGTCGCGTCGTCTGCCGAGGCCGCCCACGAGATCATGAAAACCCACGATATCGTATTTGCGAGCCGTGCGGAATCGAAACTCACCAAGAAATTGCTATACAACTCTAAAACCGTCTCGGCGGCACCTTATGGTGACCACTGGCGGCAGCTGAAGAGCGTCATGGTGGTTCAGCTGCTGAGCACCAGGAGGGTCCGGTTCTTCCGCTCGGTGCGAGCGGAAGAGACCGCTCAGTTGCTGAGAACCGTCACCGGTTCGTGCAAGTTGCACGAACCGGTGAACCTGAGTGAACTGTTCGTGTCGTACACGAACAATGTCACGTGCCAGGTCGTCCTCGGGCGGAAGTACGGGGAAGGGGAAAACGGGAAGAACTTCAAGCGGCTTTTACGGGAGTTTCTTGTGACGTTGGGTTCCGTCAACATCGGCGACTTCATTCCGTACCTCTCGTGGGTCGACCGGGTCAACGGTTTCGACGCCAAGGTCGAAAGGATCGCGAACGAGATCGACGAATTCGTGGAGGGCGTGGTCGAAGATCGAAGGAAGAAACATCGGGATTCCGCAACGAATCCCGTCGATTACGATAATTTCGTTGATATCGTGCTCGAGATGCAGCGGGATGAAACGAACGAGATTCTTCTCGATAAAACCAATGTCAAAGCACTTCTTTTGGACGCATACACCGCCGGAACCGATACGACCGCCACCGTGCTAGAATGGGCGATGGCGGAGCTTTTCAGACACCCGAGTGTCATGAAGAAAGCACAGGCGGAAGTTAGGGCGGTTTCCGGCGACCTCACTGAAGAGGATCTCGAGAAGATGACGTATCTAAAAGCGGTAATCAAGGAGACTCTCCGACTCCACCCGCCACTTCCGTTACTCGTTCCAAATATTGCGTCGAAAGACATTAACATCATGGGGTACGATATCGCCAAGGGAACAACGGTTATGACCAACGTCTGGGCAATCGGGAGAGACCCGAAACTTTGGGATGAACCCGAAGAGTTCCGCCCGGAGAGGTTCTTGGGTTCGAGTATTGATTTCAAAGGGCAGGACTTTGAGCTGATACCGTTCGGAGCCGGACGGAGGATTTGCCCGGGAATCGCGTTTGCAATGTCTACGAACGAGAATCTGATAGCAAACCTTCTACACAAGTTCGATTGGAAATTGGCTAACGGAGAGACGGGAAAAGATTTGGATATGACCGAATGCCCAGGCGTTGCGGTGCGTAAAAGGCTTCCTCTTCTTGCCGTTGCAACTCCGACCTAACGAATCTTGATGATCGGCTTCACCGAAAATCATACTGTGGATTTTCTAGACTGTTATCTTCAAGGCCCACGGGATTAGTCGAGATGCGCGTAAGCTGGCCAGGCATCCATAGGTACCAAAAAAAATATAAAAAAAATAAAACCTCTGGCCTAAAGTTGTTGTTCGTTTAGTTCCTTTTTTTTGTTTGTACAATGTTTATCTCGTGCTAGTTATGATTTTAAGAACATGGAATTCATCAAGCGATCAAATAACGAAAAATCCGTAAGAATCCAATTGCTTCCTACGCTAAATTATACACAAACCTCTACAAGTCATTACCGAAAATAGACAAAATTTAGTGAGGCAATAGCAGCGTAATCGCCTCAATAAAACGGATCTTTTGTTAACCCCTTAGATCTTGAAGATAACGAGCGACTTGTTGAACCCCGATAAACAATGCATCGGCAGCAAGAACGACTCCGATCTGTAAATTGACAAGTTTGAGATTATATAGAGTTTACGTTTGGCGTCATGTTTGGTAAAAACTGGCTGATAAGCCGGATGATAATGTAAAACAGAGAGTTGCAAAAACTCGTTACCAATCGAGCGGAAAAGACTAGTCGGTAACCCCAGCCCTCCTTTGCGGCTTGAGCTCTTTGCTGATCGGTCCAACTGCAAAATTAGAGCAAATATATGAGCAGCCGATTGAAACATATTTCGTTGAAAATTGTTTGGAAAACGAAAAATCGTTTCATAGTTACCCGAGGAACTCTGAAAGCCCACCGATTCCCGCAAACTTAAACGGCTGAGGACCGTCCCTTTCGAGATCCTGCACCGAACATGACTTAATTGAATTAGCTCATTGCAACAAAATCGGCTTTATAGGACGCTATATATGTTTAAATATCTTGATAGACTGCTTTATAGGATGTAAGTTTATAGGATCAAACAACTGTGTGTCATAAGTAAAAATGTTACAATAAGTTAATGGGACTTATTTCACATCCTACAAGTTTTTTACAACATTTTCGAAATGAAGTGTCTTGTTAGTTTTTTAATTTGACACTATGCGTCTTTTTATAAAAGACCTTTTCATATACTGTTATATAAAAAGACTAATAGGACATTTTATTTCAAGCATTTATACCTCTTCTTCCGCAGCCTCTAGACCTCCTTGAACCCAGAAAAGGTTTCTATAGCCGGCATTGTATAGTAGCTCGCAAGCGGCTAGCGATCTACAACCATTTCGGTTAACATAAATCAAACAAATGGAATAAAAGATAAAAAATAAAAAACGGGAGCTCAAGAGAAACTTTTACCGTAACCCTTTTTGGCATGCAACGATGAGGTCGGTATCTTTCGGGAATTTCTCGATCACTTTTGGTACGAATTGACTGTTGAAGGAAGCAAAACCGTTGGCGAAGAATTTACTTTTAAACATCTATTAAATTCATCGTAAGAATTACTATTCGTGACGTACTTATTGTAAGATAACGTAGGCACACCGCTCCACCAGCCTCCTGTGATCATAGATGATTGATAAAATAGTCAAAAAAGCTGCGATTTTCGATAATCAAACACAAGATGAAACGGAGTGATACCCATCATGTAACTTGTGACCTTTCTTGAAAGAGTTCCGGCATCAACTGCAGTATCGACATCAAAGATTGGGACCCACGTCGACCCTTTGACCCATGCCTTCAAAACATGAGCAAGAATTAGTAACTTGTGTATTTGAATAAAGGTTTTACTCTATAAACAACTTATAGGGTGCGTTTGGTACCCTGGCCAGGAAGAACAGACAAGAACACAGATTATTGTTCCATGTTCGGCAAGACTTTTATGTAGAACAAATAGGAACAATGTGGAACAGACTTGTGTTTTACCCGGTATAACCTCAAAATAAAATTTGATTTTATTCTTAAACATCACATACACCTTCCTATTTACATTTTATTCATTTTTTAAATTTTACTTGTATTTTATGCTCTTTGGACTTTCACTTTACCGTCTTAGAAATATTATTTTTATACAATTTATATATTTATTTAATATATGTAATTTATTAAATGTTAATAATAAAAAAATAATATAAAAAAGTATTAAAATTTGGAAACTACTTAAAATTTTATACTTTGGTTTTATGTTAATCATCTTGACAAAAGCCTTCTAGTTAATTAATACTTAATTAATCAAAATATATAAACAACTCATTAGAGGTAAATTAGTTATTTTTCTGTTCTGTTATGTCCAGTTTTGTCTTATCAAACGTTGAAGTTTGAACAACTATTTTCTCACTCTCGTGTCATGTTCTATTCTATCCTGTCTGGATACCAAAGGCACCCATAAAAGGAATATCATTAAAAGCCAAACAGACAAAGTAAATCCCAGGCGGAGATAGAGGTCATAATGTTGCTTTATGAACTTGATTTGACCTACTTATATGTTTACTTGATTAGAAAAAGTAGAACGAACGATATTTACCTTTTCATGCTCTATCGTTGGACGAACATCAAGCAAGGTTTTGCCCGAAAGTTGAATTGCATATCCAGCTTCCCTGGGTGTAAGAACACTCACTTTTCCCTCCCTCACCTAAAGAAGAACATAAGAATAAGCAAGTTAACGCAGATATTGTTAGAATCGATGATCATACGCAAAATAGTAATTGCAATTTGCAAGAATTGAGAACCGAACACGGTTTAATGTACACACAATCATCAATGTTGATACATATGTCGTCAAATAACATACCTTATAGCATCTCAAACAGCTTCTCTAAAATGAAGAAAAATGAGGATTTTGAGCCACTATATTGCTCCAATGGTTTCCCCAAAACTATCCCCAAAATGGAGAAAGCAGATGAGAAAAGGTTTTTTTTCCAAATATGGAGACACCCAAAAATGATTTCCATGTGAGAGTGCCAATAGGAAACTTCGAAAATAAATGTTTACAGAAAGAGATAGCATTTTAATAGATGGATGAATTATTTTGATATTGCAGCATCCACAATGGAGGTTTCTCTTGGGGTTCTTCTTGAGGTTTTTACAGAAACCTCGACCGTGGGATAGAGGTTCTTGTCAAATCACAGGTTCTTGTTGGAACCCAGGTGCTTGAACAAAAACCCGCGTTCTTGAATATACTTTCCTTTTCTGTTATTATTTTTGTTAATTCTTTAACCATTTCATTAATTCAAAAAATGAAAACTAAGGTTTTTGTAAGAACCTCCGTTCTGAAGTTTCATTAATGTTCTTCTTTTGTTGAGGTGTCAATCATGTGGCATAGAAAAATATAGCAACTAAGGTTCTCGGAGGCTCCACCTTCGTGGATGCTCTTAGAATCAATGTTGATTCTCCAAAATGGGGAATCGAATCTATTGAAGATGAATGTAATTCTTTTTGGAGAATTTGACTTTTCGGTTCTTTATTTTAGAGAAATTTTCTGATATTCTCCATTTCATGAACACCATCTTGTTTCTCTTTGCCCTAACTAACTTAAAATAACATCTCTTTATCAAAATCTTCACACAAAATAGCACTTCCAATCTTCTACAAACATACAAAACAATCCAAATGCATAATAAACCTCCCAAAATTCATCAAACAACCACAATTTCAATTTCAAGAACTCAATAAGTTACACAAAAATTGGGGAAAAATTAATACCAGCGATTCCCATCTCTTCCTAGCTGCAGCCATATCTTTAACTTGCTTTAATTCGTAATCTTCATCCACCGCTTGCGCTCTTACGATCCCCCTGTACTATTTCACAACACCAATTTCATATAAATTACGAAAAAAAAGAGAAATTTTGATAATTGAAGCATAATAAACGTACAGTGGATCGGAATTGAAGGGGTTTGTGATTGAAAGATGAAGAGGTTAACCAATTGGGATTCGATAATCGGTGATTATTGGAATGTGGATTGTGGTTGTGACGAAAGGGGGTTGAGATTAGAGGTGAAAATGGAAGATTCAGAGCTTCCATTGTTGTGGAAAGTAGTAGAGAAGATAGCAGAAAGGGAGAGTTTTTGATGGTTTTTGATGATGAAGGGAAAGATATCAAATGGATATGGTTAACTATTGTTTTTGACATTTTTGTTTTTATTTGTAAAATTGGGTGATGTAATTTGTAGAATGGGTTTTGCATTTTTATGATTTCTATTCATTTTGTAAATTTGTCTATGTAAAAAAAAATTAGTAATGGGAAAATAATATATAGGTCATATTTGATTAGATTAGTTATTTTTTTTTAAAGATTAGTTGATTAGTAGTGTTAAAATAATGGTTTGAATATTTGGACAAGAATTGTTTCATACTTTATTTATATAATCTGGTTTTATTGTAACTGATTATAGTTTAAAGAGGAAAACAAGAAAATTGGAAAAACGTTTCTTCGAATTCCAACCTTGGAGTTTTGAATGGATTAATAAGAGTAATTGTCACTGTTGGATACACATTAAGATGAGTTATATCGAATAATGACCTAGGCAGAATCCAAGATTTTCATAGGTTTTTATATAACACATGATAAAAAAAGGATCTTAAAGGAAGTCAAAATTCCTGCCGACTTTTAATGTTAACGTAGGAGCCATTTATTTAAACACTTACTTGGTAAGTGCTTACCGTTAAAACTGAATATTATCATCTATTATATCTGACAATAATTTACTCTTTTAAAACAGTGTCGTATGCAACAATTTATCCGGTAAGCGTTTTACCGGGTAAAATCCGTCAATCTCACTTACCTGATAAGACTTTCAGTTTATGTTATCGCTCTAACTGGATAAGATTCTAGTCCTTATGATATCCATCTCATCACATAAATTCACCCGATAAACACTTACCGAGTAAACGTTTAAGTAATGACCCGTTAGCTACGAAACTTCCGTATTTTGAGATATTAACTCAAAAATGATTTAATTTTATTTTAATTGAAGAGAAAAGGTCAAGTTGATGGGTCAATTGCAAACAAACACACGAAAAGGTAGACAAAAGACGTTAACATCAAAAGGAAACTTGGCGGAATTTAGTTGCAGATTTCCATGGAGTTGTTGTTATACATTTCATCTTGCCACCTGTAACTCCACTTCCAATTTCATCTTCAATTCACTCCATACTCTTTTCGGTAACGCTTAATTTGTTCCTTTTTTTTGCACTTAATTCGATTTCAATCGCATGTTTTTAGTTTGATTCAATCGGAAGTTTCAATTTCGATTGGAGTTGTGTGTGTGTGTGTGTGTGTGTGTGTGTGAATGAATGAATTCCGATTAGTTTTCGTGAAGTATGATTTTGATTGTGTTTTAGTGATTATGATTCTGAATTCGTGTTTAATTTTGTGTTTTATTATGTATCAGAAGAACAGGATGATAATGAGACCTTGACTTTTGGAGTCAAAAGTCAATGGATTTGGGTCAAAATCTGATACTATTCTTGTTTCTTATTGTGGAAGCTTTTCTTAGTGATCAACAGTTTTAGAAAAGTTAACTGTTTGATATATTATGTCTTTATGAATGACTGGTAAGTTATCTGATTTCTCTTTAGATTCTGATTGATTCTAGAGCTGATCAGCAATTTGGTTGACTAATTAATTATAAAAAAAAAAAAAAAAATTGAAGTTAATTTCGATATGACCTTTGTAGATGCTTAATTTTAATTAGGTCACAAGGTTGCAATTCTTTGTATTGGCTTGGTGTATTGCCTCTTAACAAGGGACTGTGAATTGCATTTGCCAATTAGCTTACAAATTGTTGGTGATTTTAGTGTCATCAATCATTTTTAGCGTGATTGTCATCGATCACAAGGCATACATAATGCGAGTTAGGAGGTGCATAGTGCACTCACAAATGTTGCCTCTATCACCTTAGATCGCCATTAGGCGACATTTCTAGATGAAATTCTGAAGGTAGGAAACCTTCTTGAATTAGTTCTGAAAGTTGGTTAAAATTTGACTAGTATGTGTTTGGAAAAAAAATAAGCTACTTATAAGCTAGTACGTGTCTGAATGGACCATAAGCTAGCTTATTGAAACACTACTTGGAGTAGCGTTTTGGGAGCTTTTTGCAGCTTTTTCCAATTATACCCTTATTAATATTAACTATTATACCCCAAGATACCCTTTTTGGTCATTTTACATACCCATAAGCTAGTTTTAACCCAAACATAATTTGTTCATAAGTTAGCTTATCAGCTAATTTGCCAAAACAGCCTAAGCATAAACAGAAGTTGTAACTGATGTTGGATCTTATCCATTAACGGTTGTAACTGTTGTGCAACTAAGTATTAGCTGCCTATGGCTTTTTCTTGGTAGGTGAAAGAATTACTTATTAAGCAGACATCATGCCTCTTTTACTCTTTTTGTTGTAAATATGTTGTATTTACCTTCTTTTAATTTATTATTATGTTACATGCTTACTCTTATTAATTAAGAACTTTGACATTAATCACAGAGCCATAAGGACTAGACTTCATGGGTGGCAAAAGTTCAAAGAGCACTGCTTCAGGTAGGTACTCATCATATGGCTCATCATCATCAAATTCATGGGCTTATTCGCAATCACCATCACCATACCCACAATCACCATCACCATACCCTCAACCACCTGCACAACAACCGTATGCTTCCCCTTATCCTTCTCAAAGCTATCCAGATAGGGTTCCCACAGTTAAGAAGAAGCTCGAAAGAAAATACTCGAGAATAGATGATGATTACAACAACTTAGAGCAGGTAACATCATTTTCTATGTATTTGGGCACCATTCTAAGGGGCCCTTTGTATTTTATAAGTTACATCTTAAAAGTTAAAACATCTTAAGTCTGAAAATTCAAGAGGTTTGCAGACTTAAGACCTTTGTTGTATTTCAAAGAAAATGCCTGAAACCTCCTACCGTTCTTTGGAACTTTAATTTGTACTGTGACCTCTTAAAAAACAAACAACGCCTAATTGTACTGTGATTCAGTTCCCATCCTCAACTTCATGAGGAAAAGATTAAGCTTTAAACAATATAATAGTTAAAAGATTTAGTTCAATTTGAACAAAGCCGGTGCCTTTTTGGAGGTCTAAAGAATTGCAATGATGGCAACAATCTTGTTTTTCAACGTATAACAATCTTGGGTTTTGCCCTTGATCATGTGAGAAGTTGAGTTAAGGTGAGAAGCATGAGAAGTGGATATAAACTCCTGATCTCTTTTGATCTCATCTCCCATGAATTGTCTTTAAATTGGAATTGTTCCGGTGCATCTTGGTGCATCTTATTTCGGTGTATCTCATCATAATGTGCATCCCTTTCTCATCCAACGGTTGATAACCACTTCTCATGCTTCTCACGTTAACCTCAACTTCCCACCAATACCCCACCCTATCTCACTACGCATCTACAATAAAATATTATGATTTTTGATTTTTTTTTCATAATTATATTAAGCTTATCTTTTTTTTCTTTTAGCGATTTGACGATTATGGTTTGTAGTAAATTTTAAAACAAATATTTCAAGTTGGTTTACCATCATTGTTTTGTGTTAAATCGGTGAAGAACTCATGGCACATTTTTCCAGTTGGTAATTACTAATTAACCCTTTGTTTTACTTTCTTCAGGTCACCGATGCTCTAATCCGTGCTGGTTTGGAGTCTTCAAATTTGATCGTTGGTGTGGATTTTACCAAGAGCAATGAATGGACCGGTTGAACTTAATCTTGGATATCTTGATACATTTATATATGTTTTTGGGGGGTTTTTAAGGATGATCTTTACTTCTGTTGGTATTAGGCGCAAGGTCGTTTCATCGACGAAGCTTGCATCACATTGGAAACGATACGAACCCTTATGAAGAAGCTATATCCATAATCGGAAGGACACTCGCTTCCTTTGATGAGGATAATCTAATTCCTTGTTATGGATTCGGAGACGGTATAAAGTTGAAAAATTGTAGTTAAACTTGCTTGAGTTGTTCAAAGTTGTCGCCACTTACGTGATTTTGTCATTTGACAGCTTCAACTCATGATCAAGAAGTCTTCAGTTTCTACCCCGATGACAAATTTTGTGACGGATTCGAGGATGTTTTGAGACGGTACAGGGAATTAGTACCTCAACTGCGTCTTGCAGGTCGATATTCGTTTTTATCATTTTTCGTTAAAAGTATTTTTCCTGTTTTTGCATTTAAATTTCTACACTTTATTCTTTAAAACTGTGCATTGTTTGTAGAAATTATTCCCAACACAATATACTTCTTTTCAAGAAGTCAATTATTCTCGAAACTTATTCCTCTGTTCTTTTCTGCACAGGACCTACATCGTTCGCTCCTATTATTGAAATGGCCATTACCATTGTCGAGCAAAGTGGTGGTCAGTATCATGTCCTGTTGATCATTGCCGATGGGCAGGTACTTATATAAAATAAAATAAAAAGTTTGCTGCCTTTCAAACTTGCACTATCTTACATTTGTCCATATGTTGCTTGGCTGCTAAAACTCACCTTTGCACACAGGTCACAAGAAGTGTCGATACTGACCGTGGCCAACTAAGTCCACAGGAAAGGAAAACGGTGGAGGCGATTGTGAAAGCTAGGTAAATTCCAAATGTCCAGTTTTTTGTTTTTTCACGTATGGAAATTTTTCGACAAATACTAAAATGTTCTTTTTTCTATTTATAGCGAGTACCCCTTGTCGATTGTATTAGTTGGGGTTGGAGATGGACCATGGGATATGATGAAGGACTTTGACGACAATATCCCTGCTCGAGCTTTTGACAATTTCCAGGTAAGTTTTTATCTGGCGTCGGTGGACACAGCATTTTTACTCCTTGGGGTGGAAAAAAGGCCGCATACCTGATATCCGTTTTACTGGGTTCATTTGGTTTTGTTTACATCCCTCAAAGGCCTATCTCCTATGTTTTGAAGTTCATGTGCCATTTTACCGTTTTGACTGAGTTTATAGTCCCATATATACGCTCTTTTCGAGCTTGCGTCATTTTTAATCTCTGAGCCACCTTTTTTGTACGTTTTAGTTTGTAAATTTTACAGAAATTATGTCGAAGAACATGGATTCGTCGAGGAAGGAAGCAGAGTTTGCTCTTTCGGCCTTGATGGAGATACCTTCACAATACAAGGCAACACTGGAGCTCAACATATTAGGGTGACCTTTCACTTACCTCTTATGCTCTTAATTTCCTTTTTAACTTTTTTGCTTCATTAATATTTCGAATCATACATTTTTATATAGAGTGATTAGCATTGTGAACCATTTTACTTGACGCGTTGTTTTCGACTAATATAACAGATTAATTAGCATTTTTAACCAGTGTACTTACACACTTTGTTTCTGAACGCCAGTTTCTGCAAAAACTTGGGTGCCCCTTTTTGCAATTTTCGGGTATTTTGGTTTGTTAAAAATGAAATGCCGAGTAGAACTATTTGAAACGCTAATCGCTCCTTGTACATGTACATATCTAGAAATATATGACGAATTTCTTATCGTTATATTTATGAATATAATCTCTCAGTGCTAGTCGAGGGAAGGTTATAGATCGGGTTTCTCTTCCGCCACCATGTTACGGTTCGGCATCTTTAGGTGGACCAAAGCCTTCCCGTTCCGCTGCTTTCCAACCAATCGCACCCACTTTTGAGAGAAACCAACCATCGACTAATACAAGTTACCATAGGACTCCTACGTCCGATAGCAATGTAAGTGTCACATTCTACAAACTTTATGGTCTTTATTCGTTTAAATTTCCAAAAATAACGGTCATTTATAACGGAATTTTACATTTGGGACGTATATGTTAACTAAAAATACTCGCAACATGAAACCCCATGTGAAAAGAGACATTTTGACCCTGAAGTCGTGTTTCTTTGCAGCTTTGTCCTATCTGCATAACTAACCGAAAAGATATGGCCTTTGGTTGTGGACATCAGGTACATTTTCCGCATATACCTTAACATATGGAGAAATATATGTATAAGAGCATCTTCAACAGCTTCTCCAAAATGGAGAATCAAAGTTTAAAAATATTTATAACGGATTCTCCATTTTGGAGATAACATCATTCCTTATATTATTTATTTTTTTTGACAGGATCATTCCTTATATTATTAAAATATTTAATAAAATATTATTTCTCTCTCTTATACATTTCATTTCAAAAATTCTTATGGTGGAATACTATTAAAAAAAGTAATTCTCTCTCATGGTAATCATTTTTGGAAATTGTTGGGGAGTTCTCCAAACTTAGAGATTTTTGCATTCTCTTTCATACTTTCTCCATTTTGGAGAAAGTTTTGCAGAATCTGTTGGAGCCCAAAATTGTCCAAAATCTCCATTTTGGAGAAGCTGTTGGGGATGCTCTAAATAAGTTAGGGCTGTTTGTTTACCTCTTAACAGTTCCATTAAGAGGCAACCTTTGAATCGTTAAGAGGTAAATCTTGTTTGGCAAAAAAAAAAGACCGTCTCTTAATGGTTCTAAAAACCCTTTTGAATGATTTTATATCTTGGGCCTCCTCCCTTAACCATTCAACACCCTAATTCCATTATGAACAATTACCAACGACCATTTTTAATTTTGCACTATATCATAAGAGCCTCTTAATCATCCAGCACTAAACCATACATTAACTGCCAAACAGCCCTTAATTTCTTCGTTTTTCTTATATTTTCTTACAGACATGTTGCGAATGTGGCACAGACCTTCAACTATGCCCTATTTGCCGGAGTCACATACAGACCAGAATCAAGCTTTATTAAGCACTAATTCTCATGGTGCACGTTGGTTCTGAATGCTACGTTTTTTGTTCGTATTCTTGATCTCCACTATGTTTAACGATACAGTATTCTTGTCGATATTTGTACATATGTTTGCAGTCAGTTCGCCTTGGTGCCTACCTTTGGTCCAAAAGAATCGCGAAATCTTAGGGTAAAGTTTTTCTTGTGATCTTTTGAAGTAGTTGCATAATTTTAGGATGTACCATATGCATTTCTTTAACGAAATAATCGAATCTATCTATTTGTATAATGCCCGTTAGTTTCCCAGCTACAAATACCTTAGATTCGTTTCTTGTTTTCATCGTTTGTTTCTATCCGATTCCCCCATGGAATGTAGACGGGCCCCACGTAGGTTAGTCGAGCAGTTGACGCTCGTTTTTCTACTGTTAAACCATGTCGGCAAAACGGTGGGTGTCAGTAGCCAGTGGAGTTGGAAGCTTCTCTTGAATAACACGGGCGTCGTGGCCATGCACATGGCCGTGACCCATGACAATAACGTCGTGATATTCGACCAGACGGAGGCGGGCCCGTCCGCGTACCGGCTCCGTCGCCAACGTAACGGGAGGAAGTGTGAGACCCGCGACGATGCTTCGTGCTACGCACATTCGGTGGAGTATAACGTGTTGAAAAATCGAGTTAGGGCGCTACATCTCGCGACCGATACTTGGTGCTCGTCGGGTTCGTTTTTGAGCAACGGAGTCTCCTTCAGACGGGCGGTAACGGGTTGGGGTCGAGAAATGTCCGGTATTTTCGGCCGTGTACTGATAACCGATGTGATTGGACGGAACATCGGAAGCAGTTATCGGTTCGGCGGTGGTACGCTTCGAGCCTATATCTCCCACGGGAGAACGGGTGTTATAGTTGTCGGAGGACGATCAGCTTTTAGTTACGAATTTGTTCCAAAATTTTCAGGCTCGGGTGGGCCGTACAATCTTGGTCTCTTGCACCAGACGTACGAGAGGAACTCGAAAGGGAACAATTTGTACCCGATCTTGCACTTATCAAGTGATGGGAATTTGTTCATTTTTGCTAACCGGGATTCGATTCTTTTCGATTATAAACGACATAAAGTTCTGAAGAAGTTCCCGAGAATCCCGGGAGATGGAGGACGTAGCTACCCGAGCACCGGTTCTTCCGTGATTCTTCCTCTAGACCATAGCGACAACTTCACTAAAGTTGAGGTCATGGTTTGCGGCGGTGCCGCCCATGGCTCGTATGTTGCCACTCGGCAGCGTAGGTACTTGACGGGTTTACGGTCCTGTGGGAGGATGGTCATCACCGGGAACCACCACCGGTGGCGGATGGAGAACATGCCCGGACCACGGCTCATGAGCGACATGCTGGTTTTGCCGACCGGTGACATCTTGATCGTCAACGGTGCAAAACGGGGTTGCGCCGGATGGAATAGAGCGTCGTCCCCGGCTCTTGAGCCATACCTGTACAAACCAAAACAGTCGGCGGGCCGACGGTTTCAGGTCCTAAAGCAGACGAAGATTTCCCGCCTGTATCATTCGTCGGCCGTCCTGTTACCGGACGGCCGAATCCTGGTAGCGGGTGGGAACCCTAATAGCCGCTACATTATGCGCAGGGTGGCTCACCCGACCGAGCTCCGGCTACAGGCTCTCGTCCCGGGCTACATGAGCAACCGGTTCGACCGTCTCCGACCGAAGAACGTGACGGTCGCCTACCCGCAACATTCGACCGGCGTCAAGAACGGGGAGACGTTCGACGTCAATTTTCGGCTCGCAGCCGAGTCGGGAAATCTAAGCATCGTGGCGTACGCTCCGCCGTTTGCGACCCACTCGTTATCAATGAATCAGAGATTGTTGAGACTCGAGTATTTGAGTTTGGAGAGCGGTGGCCAGGGTTTGATGGAGGCAAAAGTGGTGGCTCCGCCTTCGATTAACGTAGCACCGCCAGGTTTTTACATGCTTACGGTGGTCAACGGTGGTATTCCGAGTAGATCTTCGTGGGTTAAGATCATTTAAATTGTAGCTAAAATGTTACTACTAAGGTATCAATTCAACCAAAACAAAAAACAAAAGAAAACAAGTATCTTTGTTAATGTTTTAACAAATACTTTTTAAGTTTTTTTTATCAACAAAACATCAGTACTTGCAAATTTTATTTCTATAAGAAAAAAATTGATTGCTGACAACCTAATCAGTTCCATATGAAACCTGCCCTAGCAACCATGCGGAGAGGCACTTATCAGTCTAGTTATTATATTATAAAGATATGCTAACTCTCGATGTTTTATTGTTATTTAATGTGGCTACAACTGGCTTTAAAAGCAGACAAAGTGAGTCGTCAATTCATGGGTTCGTTACCATGTGACATTTTCGTCCCTGGCAAGCACCACCAACTACGCTACTCTCAACCATGTCTCGGATACCAAATACTTGCATGCTTGATGATTAAACAAAGAAAACATAACATACGATGACTCATTAAATATAGTTCTCTCATTAAAAGGTATAAGAAAATCTCGAAGTCACCTACCCAACTAACGTTGGTTGGTCAAAACACATCACTTGTTGAAAGCCCGCTTGCTTAATTATGAGCTCCAAACTTGCCTTCTCCTGCTGCTATGAAAGGAAAGAGCGTGTTTTTCAATTAAGAGGAACATATCTGGAAAAAAAATCTTGGTTTTCTACATGAAGTTCCTCTCCTAAAAGCTTAACTGAATAAGCTATGTTAATTATTAAGCTAAGTATCAAACAATAGTAACAAATAACTTATCTAACTTTATTTCCCATGCACCAAAATGTTAGTAACATGCATGGAGGCTGTATATTCAACCCCCTCCCCACGCAAAACACACCAATAATTACGTTAATACCCTTTTCTTTTAATAAATCGATATAATATAAATATCTAGCTTACTATTTCTAAAGCCATATATGGAAAATAGTGGTGTTTGTGACGACTTACGTGGTTTAGGGTAAACCGTAACTCATACTACATATACGGTATTAAGATTTTAAATTGCAAGAACGCGCTACATGTATAATGTCTTAAACTACAAAAAATGCAGTGTGGTAAGGTGTAATGTAGACATGAAACACTTCAGTGCAGTAATAATAAAATGACAACTTTAAAATTAAACTCAACCATGATGCTTGACGAAAGACAGTAAAATAAATCATATAAGAAGTATCAAGCATGCGACATAAAACTTAATAGGAAGATTGAAGAACTAAAAGTTAATGAATTAACTATTTTTGTTTGGGATGCTATTATATACAATACATATTTTAAAAACATATAGTACCGTAAAGTGGTTTGATGATTCCAAATCACACGCTATGGTGCGGTGTTGACAGTTTATACGAAAGTCTTAAGAATCAGTAAAATTTTATTGATTCATAATGTGAAACAAATAAAATATACAATATTATTTAAAGCGTGCAACGAACAATACATGCTCAGTCATAGTAAAAATGACAATATATTACGCCTTAACTTATGAAATACTTCGATTCTCGATAAATTCTCACGTGATTTACCCTCTTTGTCAATAAATATACCTTTCCTATAAACTTGATACATGATGTACTTTTATTGATCTTTAACCCTTTTTTATCAAATGAAAAACTCAAAACTAGAATATTTTTAGCATTATTTAAGAACAAAATACATATTCATTAAGGAATAAATCATTTTCACATAAGGGTATTTTAGGAAACTCAATTACAAACAAGTTTGACTAGAAAAAGACTTTTAATAAGTCCTTCCACCTTTTTCCACACGTTCATTTGAATTAACCATTTTTCAAAATTTCCACCACCATTTAGTCCATTACTAATTTACTACCCACCTTATAAAAAAATGAACCTATTCCATTTTTAGCCTTCATCCTCCGATCACCACCGTCAACCACCGCCGATGGCCACCGTCAACCACCTCTCACTCCTCCTCTTCTTCTTCACTCTAACCCTCTCAACCCACGCCACCTTACACCTCCACACCTCCGACCACCGTGCCCTCTTGACCACCCTCCAACACTTGGGTGTCTCGCCGGAGCTCCGGCGCCGGAGCAACCCATGCACCGCCGCCGGAATATCTTGTGAACGGAGAATTTCCAACAATACCCTTGTCCTAAAAGTCACCGGAATCGTCTTGAAATCTCAAGGGCTAAGAGGGTTCCTCTCGCCGGCGATCGGAAACTTGCCGGAAATTAAAGAACTATCTTTCCCTAACAATCACCTCGCCGGAAAAATCCCACCTCAAATCTCCGGCTGCCGGAAACTAGAAATCATCAACCTCCGGAACAATACATTTTCCGGCGAAGTCTCGCCGGAATTATCGTCGCTCCTCCGTCTCCGAATTCTTGATCTTTCTTCAAATGAATTCTCCGGCGAGTTGGGTTTCTTGAAATACTTCCCAAATCTTGAAAAACTCTATCTTGATAACAACAAGTTCGCCGGAAAAGTACCGCCGGCGTTACGTTCCTTTAGAAACCTCCGGGTTTTCAACATCTCCGGCAATAGTTTCTGGGAAGGCCCATTGCCGGAGTTAACCCAATTGGAATCTCCGGCAACGGTGCTCAAAAAATCCAACAACAAACGTCTTCCAAATCGGTATATGTTCGCTGAATTAACAAATTCCGGTAACCTCCGAGCTCCGGCGACATCTCCGGTAATGTCTCCGGCACCGGCGCCATCGCCGGCGACGGAGCCGGCGAGTGCCTCAAAACATAAACATAAAAACAAGGCGGTAAAGAAACTCATGGGTTGGGTTCTCGGGTTATTCGCCGGATTATTGGCCGGATTTTTTTCCGCCATTATCTTCACGGTGATCTTCAAGTTGGTTTTGATCGTGGCTAACGGTGGCGGAACCCAGGCGGGTCCCGCGATCTATAGCCAATCGATCAAGGCGGAGGAGCTCGCGTTTCTCGAAAAGGACGACGGGGTCGCGGCGTTGCAAGTCATCGGAAGGGGCGGTTGCGGTGAGGTCTACAAGACCGAGATCCCGAACGGAAAGATCAAAACGATCGCCATCAAAAAGATCATCCAACCCCCGAAAGACGCGGCCGAGCTCACCGATGAGGACACGAAGCTCCTCAACAAGAAAATGCGTCAAATTCGGTCGGAGATCCAAACCGTCGGCCAAATCCGCCATCGGAACCTCCTCCCGCTCCTCGCCCACGTCTCGCGGCCGGCGTGCCACTACCTCGTGTACGAGTTCATGAAAAACGGGTCCCTGCAGGACCTCCTCGAGGAGGTCAACAACGGGACCCGCGTGTTGGATTGGTTGGCACGTCACAAGATCGCAATCGGGGTTGCGTCCGGGCTCGAGTACCTCCACATCAATCATACCCCGCGGATCGTCCATCGAGACCTCAAGCCCGCGAACGTGCTCCTTGACGATGACATGGAGGCTCGGATCGCCGACTTCGGGCTCGCGAAATCGATCCCGGAGGCCGACACCCACATGACAAGCTCCAACGTTGCGGGGACACTCGGGTACATTGCACCCGAGTATCATCAGACGATGAAGTTCACTGATAAGTGTGATATATACAGTTTCGGGGTGTTACTGGGAGTTCTGGTGATGGGAAAGCTCCCATCGGACGAGTTTTTCCAACAAACGTCGGAAATGAGTCTCGTGAAGTGGATGAGAAAGGCGATGAGTTCTGAGGATCCGAAACAAGCGATCGATCCCAATCTTCTGGGAAACGGGTACGAGAAGCAGATGCTTCTTGTACTCAGGATCGCGTATTTCTGTACGCTCGATAATCCAAAAGAAAGGCCAAACAGTAAGGAATGTAGGTGCATGTTGACTGACATCGAGCATTGATCTCCATACAATAATGACGGACATCTATATTTTTATTTCAAAAAATGTTTATTATGTCGTTTTTCATGAATGTATCATCTTTCGAATCGGAAAAAAAAGCTTATCGACTTATCGATATGTTATATTAAATGTTTTCGTGATCGTATATGCTTAAATATGTATGTATGTCAAGTCGACTAGTTTTATAGGCCTTTAACTAATTAAGCCTTCAGCGAGCATAGTAGAAATAATAATACACATTTAATACATTCATTATCGGTCCCAAAAATAAAGATAGCCTAACAAAAAGACAAGATTGATAAATTAAAATTTAAAGATGAGAATTTTATGAAAAAAATGTTTTTTGAAGCATTTTCTTCTTTTTGTGCTTAATAATTAAATTTTATTTATCGTGTGATAAAGATTTTTTAGGAGACTTGACCCCAAGTCGTCTCTCCGAGTCAGCGATTATGACCCATGAAAAAAGCTACATCAAAGATACTTTTTTTTTCCCAAGGTTTTTTTTTTTTTTTTTTTTTTTGCCTGTAGCAACTTAATAAAACTTAATTAAGGGGCCGTTTTATATAGTTTATCGGGTAAGCATTTATCGACTATTTATTTTATCGATAAACATGTCTAGAGTCGAGAATCTTAATACGGTAAGAACTACGATAAGGATGGAGAGTCTTACTCAATGATGAAGGTGACGACTCTTACCCAGTAAGCGATTATCAAGTAAATTAGCGATGTGATACCATTGCAATGGACTACAATTTTACCAGGTAAAGTAACTTAGTGATTACTATTATCGGTAAGCATTTGGATACAACCTCTTACAGCTTATTTGGACAACTATAGATGATTGTTTGATAGTGGTGCACTTATTATACTATATATATAAGAGAATAACCAATTGACAGTTTTTTTTTCAAACAATTACTTACACATTTAACTTTATACCCCATAGTTAGTTATTAAATCTTATTTTAGTTCTTACTTTTTCATTTTCTATTTAAACCCTTATCATATAATCTAACTAATCATATATTATGAACTAAAATTTATATTAAAATTACGTTTTTTTTAACAAATTATAATCATAATGTCTCGTCAATACCTTCGAAATAAGCCCAATATTGATATTTTTATTCAATTATATTATATATTCTATTATATAAAGATAATACTTTTATTTCATTTTTCGAAATTGACTATTCAATAAACCATTAGGAGGTTCATTGATTGAACACATATGATTAAATTGATGTATATAAAAATCGGCAATTGATACATACTTCGCGCTGCAACGCGCGCGGGTATATTTCTAGTATACTAAAAAATTGTTTGATAGTGGTGTAATTACACAAGAGGGCATATTAATCTTTTTACCAAAAACAAACTACAGGGACCAAAATTGTAATTTACTCTTTTATTTGTATCCGATTTATTTTAAAGGTAAAGTTAAATTAACTAATTTATATTTTATATATAACAAACCAAAGCAAAACCCATATTGCCTCCTGCTCAGGGGCGGACCTACTTAAGTGCCAACGATGGCACGTGCCACTGTATCGTTTTTTCGCTGCAGTATAAAAAAATATAGGGAGTGAAAAGTGCCACCATATTTAATCTGTTGGATATCACCATATATTTTGAAACTGCAATAAAAACACAAATTTTCTTTGTTTAAATTTAGTTAGTTTTTCAAGTGAGAAATAACACGCTTAACACGTTGAATCGGACATATATTGAGAATCACCAAAAAGAACTCGAGATTCGTGAAAGGAATTCGTTGGCCGTGAAGCGAAACAGAAGCGAAAAGACTTCGACTTTTACGTTACACCGCACATACATCTTAAGGGAGGTGCTTTGGTGCAGATGAAGGAGGAGCTACGCCAAAAATACGGAAGAGAGCCTCTCGATTAATATATAGATTTTTAGCTTTTATTTTTATTTTTATGCAATTTTTATTTATTTTTATTTCTAATGTAATCTTAAATCTTTTTATTTAAAATTAATTTTTTTATTGTGTATTTTAGTATTTAAAAAAATAAAAAATATAAGAAAGTTATACTGGTGTAGTTGAATTGGTAAGAACTGATAAGATTTTGGTAAAATAATAAAAAGCTATGTGACGGTAATGTGACGATTGGTGTGGATGGTGTTAGAGCATCCACAGTGTAAGTCTTTCAAAGGTTTTTCAGAGGTTTTTCAAAAAGCAAAAACTTCACTTTGAGGTTTTTTACATAGTGTAAAGGTTTTTCGGATTAGTTTTTTCGTAGGTTTTTGCGTTATAGGTCGTAACTGCACGACCTGCTTTTTCAAGGTTTTTCGTATTTAATATTTAAAAAATTATGTATACTACATAATATTAATGTAATAGCATTTTCTTGACATAAATAAATACGTATTTGTATGATTTTATTGTATTTATTTTTATAAATAAAAATATAAATGATATAAAGTTAAAATAGTGGATCCTAAAAATTTGAAAAAGCTTGGATGAAATATTTTACATAGTATGAAAATATGTAAAGATTTTTAGGTTGTTAAAGTGGTAATAATGCATAAGAAAAAGCTATGAAAAACTTGATGAAAAACTCACATTGGATGCTTATATTTTCACTAATCCCTTAAAAAACCTTTCCCAAATGAGAAACCTCCGGTTGAAGGGTAATTGTTGAAGGGCAATTGCTAAACACCACCCGACTTTTTACCAAATGTACCCAAAAAGTGAAAACATCATCATACACACCAGTGTCAACGTCAAAAGGCTTACTTTTTTCAAATTCCCGATGCACTATTTTGGGGTTCTGATATTAAGCAACCCCCTTTTGAAGCCTTTTCTTCCACACGTTTCATTGATTAAAGATTTTCCAAAAATTTCCTCCACCACCACCCACTGCCGTCAACACCGCCGATGGCCACCGTCAACCACCTCTCCCTCCTCCTCCTCCTCTTCACTCTAACCCTCTCAACCCACGCCACCTTACACCTCCACACCTCCGACCACCATGCCCTCTTAACAACCCTCCAAGACTTGGATGTCTCGCCGGAGCTCCGCGCCGGAACAACCCATGCACCCCGCCGGAATATTCTGTGAACGGAGAATTTCCAACAATACCCTTGTCCTAAAAGTCACCGGAATCGTCTTGAAATCTCAAGGGCTACGAGGGTTCCTCTCGCCGGCGATCGGAAACTTGCCGGAAATTAAAGAACTATCTTTCCCTAACAATCACCTCGCTGGCAAATCCCACCTCAAATCTCCGGCTGCCGGAAACTAGAAATCATCAACCTCCGGAATAATACATTTTCCGGCGAAGTCTCGCCGGAATTATCGTCACTCCTCCGTCTCCGAATTCCTTGATCTTTCTTCAAATAGATTCTCCGGCGAGTTGGGTTTCTTGAAATACTTCCCAAATCTTGAAAAACTCTATCTTGATAACAACAAGTTCGCCGGAAAAGTACCACCGGCACCGGAGAACCAAAAAACTAACAACAAACGTCTTCCAAAACGTTATATCTTTGCTGGATCATCAAATTCCAATAACCTGACATCTCCGGCGACATCTCCGGCGCCGGCGAATACGCCAAAACATAAACATAGAAAAAAAACTCATGGGTTGGATTTTTGGGTTTTTTGCCGGATCTTTAGCCGGAATTCTTTCCGTCATTATCCTCACGGTGCTCTTCGTTTTGATTTCCATCATGCTTAAAGGCGGCCGAAACGATGCGGGTCCGGTGATCTTTACTCCATCGGTCCAGGCGGAGGATCTCAAGGCAGAGGACCTCGCGTTTCTTGAAAACGACGACGAAGTTGCGGCGTTGCAAGTCATCGGAAGAGGCGGTTGCGGTGATGTTTACAAGACCGAAATGCCGAACGGGAAGTTCCAAACGGTCGCCATTAAAAGGATCGTCCAACCCCCGAAAGACGCCGAGGATGTCACCGTAGAAGACACGAAACTCCTCGACAAGAAAATGCGTCAAATGCAATCGGAAATCCAAACCGTCGGCCAAATCCGCCACCGGAACCTCCTGCCGCTCCTCGCCCACGTCCCCCGACGGACTTGCCATTACCTCGTGTACGAGTTCATGAAAAACGGGTCCCTGCAAGACCTTCTGGAGGAGGTCAACGCAGGGACCCGCGAGCTGGATTGGCTCGCGCGCCACAGGATCGCGATCGGGGTCGTGTCCGGGCTCGAGTATCTCCACATTGACCACATTCCACGAATCATCCACCGAGACCTAAAACCAGCCAATGTGCTTCTTGACGACAACATGGAGCCCCGAATCGCCGATTTCGGGCTCGCTAAATTGATGGCTGAAGCCGACACCCACATGACAAGTTCCAACATTGCGTGGACGCCGGGCTACATCGCCCCTGAATATCATCAGACGATGAAGATTACCGATAAATGTGATATATACAGTTTCGGGGTGTTACTGGGAGTTTTGGTGATAGGAAAGTTCCCATCTGACGAGTTTTTCCAACAAACACCGGAAAATAGTCTAGTGAAATGGATGAGACAGGTGATGAGTTCCGAGGATCCAACACAAGCGATCGATCCCAATCTTTTGGGAAACGGATACGAGAAGCAAATGCTTTGTGTTCTGAGGATCGCGTATTTTTGTACACTCGATAACCCGAAAGAAAGGCCAAATAGTAAGAAATGTAGGTGCATGTTGAATGAGATCGAGTATTGATTTCTATATAGTAACGATGAACGTACGTGATTTTTTTCTGAATATGTTTAGGGTGCATTTGGTTGTGAAAAACTGTTTCCATTTTCCTAAAACGTTTTCAGAAAATGGAGTTGAGTTTTCATTTTTAGTTTTCTATGAAAAATTTAGAAAACACGTTTTGTTAAAATATGATGGAGCTTTCAATTTCCACTTTAAAAAAATTAGTAAACGCATTTAGAAAATTTTGGAAAACTACTAAAATCACTTTTCCAAATCACATAGAAGATAGAAGATAGAAAATTTTCATTTTCTTGTAAAACTTTGAAAACTAAATGAAACAAACACGTTTTTTAAATTCCCATTTTCGTTGAGAAATTTTCTTGGAAAACTAGAAAATTTTTCACAACCAAACGCACCCTATTATGTTGTATTCATGGACGTGTCGTCATGTTTCATGTCGAGAAAAATCTCTTCTTATTTATATGTTATATGAGATGTTTTTCGTGATTGTGTATGTTTAGATTTGTGTGTATGTCTGACTGGTCACCAATAAAAGCACAGTAATAACTAGTAATGATGTTTTCGTTTCTAACCCGACACTAAAAACATAACAAAATAAGCCTCTAAAAAATAAAAAACTATTATAATACTCGCTTTTTATATTATATAATATATTTATATTTATTGATTAAAAGTTTAATGGTATTAAGATATTTATTGTTATAAAAAACGTTTTAATGTGTTTTTTAGTGATTAGGTCAAAGTTTTTGACGAGCATGATATAAAATCACGTACGTACTAAGTTCATTATCGATCCAAAATTACGATACAAGACTAAGAAAAAATTAATTTTAAAGGCGGGTGTATTTAGGAAAATATGATTTTTGAAGCATATTCTTTTCTTAATAATTTTATTTTATTTTTGTGATAAAGAAACTATAGGAGACTTGACACAAGTTGTCTCCTAAGTCATGGATTATGGCCCCATGAGAAGCCTACACCAATGATATTTTTTTTTCTTTTCAAAATATCATTTGTTAAGCAAAAAAAAAAAAAACATCAAATCGTTAACCCGTTTATGGGACCCAATATAGAGGAGTATGGCTTTATGTAAGTGGAGAGAAATTATAAGACCATCGGTAGCGCAACCAATAAACCCACAAAACCCGAGCTGCTACATCAGCTTTACCCACAAACCCACAAAGAGTCTGAAATAGGAGTACAACTATGCACAAGCTCGAATACCCAATATTTTTTTATTAATCGTCTCGGAAAAAGTTGTTTGAAAAACCGTCGGTAGCTTTTCGTCGAAAAACAGTCGGAAGCCTCTTTCCGACGGTTTTCCGAATACTCCTGTCGTTGGTAATACCTTATTTTTTAGTATTGTTTTAAACCCAAGACACAAACAAGAAACAAATTACAAGGATTAATGTGTTAAAACAGGCAAGGATTGCTTGTTGTGCTACTATAAGCTACAAATACAAGAACCTGAAGCAAACTTATATAATGCCATTGATATTGTAATGTAGAGTGTAAACTATAATACCTCATTAAGTCATTCAACATCCTGCATTTTCTACAACATCCAGCTATCAACCAATGTGCTTGTTTTCAGCCTCTGAATTGATAGCTCTAGCTCTTATCTCTTCATATTGGGATCTAAGCTCTTTATTCTCACCCATAACCAATTCTAGGGCTTTAGTCTTTTCATCTAAAAGGGCTACCAAGTGAGAACATTCATCCCTGCCACTACAACAAATTTGAGTTTATAGGACACCGAAAAAATAAAGTGTCCTTATAGACCACTTTATAGGAACAAAAGTTAAAACATCCTATCTAAAGGCGTTGTAATAAGTTTACAGGATGCTTTTAGGCGTCTTAACAAGTTTTTAAGAACACTTTTAATACAAATTAAGTGTCGTATTAGCCATTTTAATTATAGAACACTTTTGAGAATGTGTCCTATAAACCCATTTTTTATGACACTTGTTTTTATAGGACACTTTTTCAATAGGACACACTGTTATTTTAACCTATTACATCTTATAAATTAACCTATTACAACTTCTTTAGATAGGACACACTGTTTTTTTGTTGGACACTTTATCTTTTTAGTGTCCTATAAATTCAATTTTGTTGTAGTGTGCAAATAAGCATGCATATAGTCATCAAGATATACTATTTTGTGAATTAAAACTCCCTCCAAATAAGCCTTAATTGTTCTCAAGACTAGGGATTAATTAAGGCTTCTTTCTCTTGAACTAAAGCTTTTGTGAATTAATTAAGACTCAACAACTTCCACCACAAGCTTCTCAGATAATCAAGCTTGACCTTTATAACATTGCTGAAGTTCCAACTCAAGATTTTATGCTTTGTCCTTCCATTCTAAACCCTTCATGTTGCATATATAGATTAAATCAGTTACACTATGTTAGTATCAAAAGTTACATTTGGTAAAGATAAATGTTCTATATAGTTTTCAAATACACAATCAACCACTAATGTGCGGCCGCATGGAATACTATAAACATTAAGAGAAAGTTGTGACAGTAAGCGTTCGATAATTTTGCACCAAGTAGTTGACAAGCAAAACCGAACAAGCTCATATATCCCCCCCCCCCCCCCCTCTTAATCATGAAGCCTATATACTTTATGCAGTACCTCTATGGGATTAAAACATGTCTAGCCCAATGGTAATTTAACATCCTGGAAGTTAGTGGATGGTATCCCTAACTACTAGGGTTCGAACCCCGTGGTGAACATGTGACGATATCCATGATCATACCCGGGAACATGTGTCAATTAACAAAAAAAGTAGATGACAAATGGGAACAAATCAATGCCAAGTCACTACAAGAATGTTTGGGCATACAAAGTACTCACTTTTACTTTTCAATATCTCCTTGTTGACTTCCTTCCAAACAAACACTACAATTGTGAAGCATGTAGTTTACATATACAAATGATTGATGTAGCCATAACATACTTGACAAGATTCCAATAAAAAAAACACAAATACAACTAAATTCACAAAGTGCAATCCACAGTAACTCAAAGACTCCTATAATTCGATATCGTTAAGAACAGAAATCGGGAACCTGAGAAGCAATAGGTTTAGAAAGAGCAACAAAAGCAGGCCCGTGAGCTCCTTCCTCCAACAAATGCCGCTTTCAAAGAGCCTTCAAAGCATGTTTTATTGCTTCAATTGCAATTTCGTCCTTTGACCTAAAAGAAACGAACTCAAATCAAATCAACATACATTTCTTTTCAGAAACAGTGTGCGAAAAAACTCGTCAATCCTAAACTTGTGCAGGTGATTTACAGAGTTAGATGTTAGTATAAACCCTAAATAAATGATGATGTTTAAAAAAAATTATTTACGCTTCCTTTCTTTTCTAATCTTTTCTCTTATTTTACAAGAACACAGTATCAAGTGTGCGTGAGTTAACTGTCGTTAAAAAATGTAACTTACTTTAAATCTAACTATAGATGTTGATCTCTGAATGATAAATAACTTTGATATCATGTCAAATAAATAAAGTAAAAAGATTATTTATGTTTGAAATTAAGTAAACTAATTTGAAAAACAAAGTACTTAAGAAATAGTTAGAAAAAGTTAAACAAATGGGGTGGTGGCGCAGTTGGCTAGCGCGTAGGTCTCATAGCTACGAGTGATCCTGAGGTCGAGAGTTCGAGCCTCTCTCACCCCATAATTTTTTTTCAATGTTTGGATTATTTTTAGTTTTAGTCCTTTATCTTCATCATTTGTCATTTAAGCGGCACATAATTTTGAAAAAGAGGATACATATAATTAGGGGTGTTTTAGCGAGTCAAGCTTTTAACGAGATGCTCGAGCTCAAGTCAATCTCAAACACAAAATCGAGCTCGTTTAACTAAACGACTCGAGCTCTATACCACCAATGTTTGACTCGACTCATTCGAGAACTCGATTAAATTTTTCTAGCCGAGCCATTTGAGCATACCTTTTTTCGAGCCAAACATGCTCATGTATTTATTAGTAACACTATAAAAATATAAAAGTTATCGAGCTCAAGTTGATAAACGAATTAATCGATCGAGAATTCGAACCTATAAACGACCTTCAAGCTCGAGCCCGATAACTCAAAAAATATTCGAGCTCGAGCTCTAGCCCTACATTGAAAAGTTAATTGGGCTCGAGCTCTAGCCCTACATTGAAAAAGTTAATCGGGCTCGAGCCCAATATTATTTTTTGAGCTCTACTCAACTCGGCTCGGCTCGTTAATACCCCTACATATGACCTTTTATGCAACTTGAGGTTCATAGCTAGTCTTACTAAAACATACAATCGGGATCGTAGTAGAAAAAATCATCAAAATACAGTGTGATCAAATCCACATTTTCACTCAAAACGTCTTCTTAATTGGCTGAGGATTACTACTCAATTCTTCTATTTTACTAATATCTCCCTTTTCTTCTGTATACAAACACTCAACCACCCCCTAAGGTGTTGGAGCTAATTCGGTGTTTGATGATTAATAAAGTTCTTTGGAGTTTCCGATATGTGTTAGTTTCTAAACACATCCTTACAATCCTTACGAATTGAAAAGCCATTAGAATTTTATCTAATAAGAGCTATAATAAGAATAGAAAATCTTATTCAATAAGTGACGAAAACAACTCTTATCCGAAAAATTTGGTATCTTTTTAGGGAATATTTATTCAAAATGTATCAAACTATACCTGAAAAGTAAATGTGTGTATCCATCTATAAAAAATGTTTTTGATGTATCAAACTTTATTTTTTCTTCTATTGTGTTACAAAATGACTTGTAACTTGTTGTGCAAGTCACCTCCGCCGCTGCCACCGTCGGGAACCACCGTCGCCGTCGGAAATCATCGCCACACCCACCTCCACCATCACCCACCATCACCCAGCTCTACCGGCGACCTCCAGCGCCACCCACCTCCACCACCACCCTCCGCCATCCAAGAACTATCGCAACTGGATCAAATTTAATTTCAAGAACCCTAAAAACCCTCAAATCCCTACCTGCTTCTTCTCCCTTTCATTCACACATCCACCGTCGCCATCACCACCACCAACACCATCACCGTCGTCGTCGCTATCACCATCACCAACTCGCCATCACCACTACCATCACCGTCGAACCGCCACCATCACCGTCGAACCGCCACCATCACCATCGGCCCACAGCCACCCAGAACCACGATCTCCACCGCCAAGAACCTCCCGCCGTCGTCACTAACTGCCGGTAACCGGTTGTGCATGTCACAATACACACAATAACAAAAAAAAAGTAAAGTTTAATACATCAAAAAACATTTTTGATAGGTGGATACACACAATAACTTTTTAGATATAGTTTAATACATTTTGGAGAAGTATACCATTTTTTTAATTAAAGAATAGTTTAGGGATTTAATATTGAAAAAAATAGTATTTGGAAAATGTTTTAATCTATAGGGGGAGTTTCCACCTGTTATCTTCCCATTGGCTGTGATGAAACTTTATACTAACCGGCACGTCACTCTAATTATTTTTATACTTCAAATCTTTTCTTCTTTCACCTTCAGAAAACCTTCAGATTTATAACCCAAAAAAAAGCCCTAAAAACTTCCAACTGAAATCAATCATCATCATCATCACAATCATCATGTAAGCAATCCTTTCTTTAGGGTTTATACTTTATACTAACATCTAATTCTGTAAAATCACTTGCACAAATTGAGAAATTGATGAATTTTTTTCACACACACTGAATGTGTTTTTACACACACTGTTTTGTTTTCAGAAAAGAAATCAGAAATGTATGTTGATTTGATTTGATTTGATTTGATTTGATTGGAGTTCGTTTCTTTTAGGTCAGAAGACGAAATTGCGATTGAAGCAATAAAACATGCTTTGAAGGCTCTTAGAAAGCGGCATTTGTTGGAGGAAGGAGCTCACGGGCCTGCTTTTGTTGCTCTTTCTAAACCTATTGCTTCTCAGGTTTCCGATTTCTGTTCTTAACGATATCGAATTATAGGAGTCTTTGAGTTACTGTGGATTGCACTTTGTGAATTTAGTTGTATTTGTGTTTTTTTTTCTATTGGAATCTTGTCAAGAATGTGTTTATTTGGAAATTGGAAGGAAGTAAACAAGGAGATATTGAAAAGAATTGTGTGAAGTTAAATTGAATTTGTATGCCGAAACGTTCGTGTAGTCCCATTTGTGATCTACTTAGTAAGAGGTATTGCTTTGTTAGGGAGATGTGCAGTGGTGTTGGCAGGGCTCTTCAATACTCTGCCAAGATGCCTAATGAGTGGAGGTTTAGTGTCTTGGTAACTAACGCGCTATAAAATTACTTAGGTGCTGTTTGTTTACCTCTTAGCATCTCCATTAAGAGGAAGTCTCTGAATCGTTAAGAGGTGAATCCTTTTAGGTAAAAAAGTTGACTGCCTCTTAATGGTTCTAAAACTCTCTGAATGATTTTGTATCCTGGACGTCTGTTAACCATTCAGGGTCCTGATTTCATACTCAACAATTACCAAACTACCATGTTTCATTTTGCACCGTATCATAAGAGCCTTTTAATTATTCTGACCACTTAATCATCCAACACCAAACCATTCAGCAACTGCCAAACAACCCCTTAGTCAGATCATGATATTATGAGAGTGAGTGATCGAGGCTAGGGGGCCGTGCAAAAGGGAGGTTATGGAGACGAATCTGGTTATGCCAAGGCGATCGATGATCAAGGCAATGCACCTCCTCTGACCCCATGGAGAAGTATAAAAACAGTTTGGAGAAGAGGGGATGCCTTGGAGATATGTTAGAGCGATTCAGGATGCATGGGCGACCGATGAATTGGTGAGACAATTTTTTTTTTTCCGGTTGAGATAGGGCTACACCAAATATCAATACTAAGCCCATTTCTTTTTGAAGCGATTTTAGATGAGATTTGTCCAAGGATCCAGGGGAGTTTTATATGATTTGTGGTGGTAGTGGATTCGAAGTTAGGTGTTGGAACTTGGAACAATAGCGGGTTGCCATGGAAACACAAAGCCTAAACTCAAAAACTTATGATGCAATTTCAGTGTATCGACAAGGGGGTGTTAGTCAGCATGGGGAACATTGTGTGTGTGTGTGTGTGTTGGGGGGGAGGGGTGAGGGTCCTGTAAAAGAATAGCTTTCAAGTATCTAGGCATCATGATTAAGGAAGGGTGGGGGGGGGGGGTGTGAGGTCGAGGATGACATAATACATCATATAGACAAGGTGGGATGTAATAAGCTTGTTTGGTTTTGCTTGTCATCTACTTTGTGCAAATATATTGAACGTGTAGCCCGGGTGACTGCTACAATTTTGTCTTAATGTTTAATAGTATTCCATTTCTGCACATTAGTGGTTGATTGTATATTTGAAAATTATATAGAATAGAACCTTTATCTTTACGGGTTGTAACTTATAATACCAAGTTACCAACACAGTGTAACTGATTTAACTTATATATGCAACGTAAAGGGTTCAGAATGGAAGGATAAAGCAGAAAATCTTGAGTTGGAACTTCAACAATGCTATAAAGCTCAATCTCGATTATCTGAGCAGCTTGTGGTGGAAGTTGCCGAGTCTAGAGCTGCAAAAGCAATAATTCAAGAGAAAGAAGCCTTGATTCCTACCCTTGAGAACGATCTTTCTCAAGCAAGGTTCTCTTCTTTGCTTTCTATGTAGTTTAACAATGGAGGAAGCTTTAATTGACAAAATAGTATCTTGATGACTGAATGTATGCTTATCTGTAGGGATGAATGTTCTCGGTTGGTAGCACTTTTAGATGAAAAGACTAAAGCCGTAGAATTGCTTATGGGTGAGAATAAAGAGCTTAGATCCCAATGTGAAGAGATGAGAACTCGAGCCATCAATGCAGAGGCTGAAAACAAGACATTGGTTGATCGCTGGATGTTGCAGAAAATGCAGGATGCTGAAAGACTTAATGAGGTATAGTTTACTTTACACTCTACATTACCATATTAATCACATTATGTTTTTCTTCTGGTTCGTGTATTTGTAGCTTGTAGTGGCACAACAAGCAATCCTTTATCTGTGTTTTACATTAATTCTTGTAATTTGTTTCTTGTTCATGTCTTGGGTTTAAAATGCCACCTCCTGATATGCAACTCATGCAATGTTTTTCATTCATCATAAACTTCAGGTTATATTTTATAGTTCAACATTAATTAACACGTAAATTCTCAAGAAGGAATCCGCAGCGTCTCATCTTTTGTTCTCATCGTCATCATTAGAGTTGGGATGAAAAAGCCGAAAAATAATTTAGTTGGTATTTATGCATGTTTTTTTATGGGTTTGATGGGGCTATAATTCTCTTTGATAGAAAATAAGAGTCACCTTGATTTTCTTGATGAGATAACTATTCTCACATCAACACTATAAAAATGTATGCTATCATAGTAGCACTTCATTCTTTTGTTTATTATACTTTCATAGGAAAAAGTTAGATTTTATCGTTCGCCAGCATACTTGCCAGTATATGTCTGTAAGATTTTATTTATCTATTTCTTTATCAGGCCAATGCTTTATATGAAGACATGCTGGGTAAGCTCAAAGCCAGTGGTCTGGAGCAACTAGCTCGGCAGCAAGTGGATGGTGTGGTCCGCCAAAGTGAAGAAGGTGCCGAGTACTACGTAGAATCAACTATACCGAAAACATGCAAGCATAGGATCCCTGCTCATGAGGGAGGCTGTGCTTCTATAGTTTTCGAAAACAGTTCTGGTAAATTGGTCAGTGGGGGGCAGGATCAGACCGTTAAAATGTGGGACACAACCTCTGGTCAGCTAACTCGAACCTACCACGGCTGTTTGGGTTCTATCCTCGATCTCAGCATCACCCACGATAACCAATCCGTTATTGCGGCAAGCAGCTCGAATAATCTCTACGTATGGGATGCAAATTCGGGCCGGGTTCGCCATACTCTCACAGGCCATAAGGATAAAGTATGTGCCGTGGACGTCAGCCGATTCTCGAGCCGCCATGTGGCGAGTTCGGGTTACGACCGAACCATCAAAATATGGGATCTGAACAAAGGGTACTGTAGTAATACGATCATTTTCCCGAGTAACTGCAATGCGCTATCGTTCAGCCCGGATGGGCTGACCGTTTGTTCGGGCCACATCGAGGGCACCTACGGTTGTGGGATATACAGACGGGAAAGCTACTGAGCGAAGTTGCTGCACACTCTCTCGCGGTGACCTCGATCTCGCTGTCGAGAAACGGTAATACGATACTGAGTAGTGGGAGAGATAACTTGCATAATTTGTTTGATACGAGGAATCTTGAAGTTTGGGGGACGTTAAGAGCGAGTGGGAACAGAGTTGCGTCTAATTGGAGCAGATCTTGTATTAGTGCCGATGACAATTAGTTGCTGCTGGATCGGTCGATGGTTCGGTCCATGTTTGGTCAGTATCGAACGGTAAGCATAGTGAGCACTCTCAAGGAACACACGGCTTCGGTGCTATGTTGTTCTTGGAGTGGTCTTGGGAAGCCTCTAGCTACATCGGACAAGAATGGAGTCGTTTGTTTGTGGACATGATGATGGATACCATATATAGTTCAACCTCTTGTGATATGTTACTATCGATTCTTGTGTAGGATTAGTTGGTGTGTGCTGGTGAACAATTAGTTTGTACAGATTTGTTACTATCAATTCATTTCATGCATGTGTTTGTTACAAGTTGTTAATTGCGTCTTGTGACATATAATAGATGCTTCTACTATTGAGATTTTCATACAAGAAAATGCCTTCTAATATGTGATGGGTGAACTTTTACTTTAAGGGTCACATGTATTAACTTTTAGTTCAAAACAGCTGCCATATATATCAAACTTCCTTGCAGGTGCTGGAAGTTGAAACTTAAATCTTATTACAAACTTTTTGCTTATCAGAGCTCCATACTTCACTAATGGAGTCACTAGCCCCTACTTATGGAAGCTTGCTGTTGAAGACTGAAAAGTGAAAAGTATGCACCCTCTTCTCCTTTAGCTAGTAGATCATCATGAGAACCCTCTTCTATAACCCTGCCATTGTCGATCACCGATATTCTATTTGATCTTTGAATTGTGGATAATCGGTGAGCTACAATCACACAGGTCCTACCAACCATGGTATTTTCTAGAGCATCTTGGACAAGAGCCTCTGATTTGAGGTCTAATGCACTTGTTGCCTCATCCAGGAGTAAAATGGCTGGATTTTTCAGGATTGCTCGAGCAATGGCGATTCTTTGCTTCTGCCCGCCTGATAATTGCACACCTCGTTCACCACAGTAAGTATCGTATCCATCTTTCATTGAACTGCTCATGAAAATGCTATAGAGTTAGCAAGATATGGAGTGTAGCCATGAATCTTTTTACAACAATTGAAACAATTCTTTATAAGTCTAGCTGAAGATAAATATAGAGATAAACCTTATGAATTCATGGATGTTGGCAAGAGTTGCTGCTTGAATTATCTCGGCCTCTGTTGCCTTCTCTTTCCCGTAGGCAATGTTTTCTTTTATCGTTTCCGCAAATAAGGTAGGCTCCTGGCTTACCCACGCAATACACGATCTTAACGCTTTAAGATCGTAGCAGCTGATATCTACTCCATCCACTTCCACAGATCCCTTAGACGGGTCATAAAATCGCTGGATCAATCCAATGATTGTTGATTTTCCTGACCCACTTGTTCCAACAAGTGCAACAACTTCTCCAGCATCGATCTTTAAGCTCAAACCGTTAAGCGCCATCTTTGTTGGTCTGGTCTGGTAAAAGAAATCCACCTCCTTTAGCTGTATGTGCCCATCTATCTTTTCTGGGCTTACTTCATCCTGCTTTAGAATACCCATCTGGCTTTTCCTCTTTAAAATCATGAACAATGATTTTAAAGCGTTTTTTCCCAAAGTCAAGTCCCAGTCATGCTCCCGGTTTCGGCAATTATCATACCGGCTGATACCACAATGTAGAATGTTTGAATAGGTGTTTGTATGTGATATTCCCTTGATAAAGAAGCTTTCCTCCGTACCAGTATAGGATCGCGATATTAATGTTGGTTAGAAACGGTCGAGCGAATAAACCCATCCCCGCAAACCAGTGCTGCTTGTTGTTCTCCATTTTAGGACCCTTTTGTGTTTCCGCAAAGAGTCTCATAACCTGCTCTTGGGAGTGATACGCAGTGATGATTCGATGGTTGTTAACCGCTTCACTTGCGATTTCGCTGCTTTTGTTATGTGGGTTTGTGGTTATTAGCGTTTTCATGTAGAAGCTAACGATGATGACTAGTTGCAATGATACGGCAACGAGAGCTAGTTTCCACGAGAGTATCATACTCAAGATGACCGCTGAAACCGACGCTGAGATCGCCTGCGCGAAGAATGCCAATCGATCCGCTACGAGGTTTCTTACCATGACCGTGTCTGTAGCGAGTCTCGAGCATAGAGCCCCGGTAGTGTTGTTTTCTTGATCAAACCACTCGGTCTCGAAAGTCATGATCTTTGCGAAAATCGCCTCTCGGACCCGTTTTGTCAGATTCTCTCCCATGATTCCGAAATAGTAATGTTGGATCACACTGAAGATGAAAGCGGAAGCGGCAATGCCGACGAAAGCGTAGCATAAGGTTCTCGTTTGAGACCGGATTTCGTCATGATCGCTGAGGAAGAACATAGATAGCATCGCACCTTGAAAGAAAGCGAGCATTGGTTGGATTAATCCGTTAAGTAATGCCCCGATGCAACCCATTAGAGCTGAATTCCATTCAGGTGCGTTCATCTGGATCAGGTAGCGCCACGATGGATGGCTATCTTCTTTGAGACCGAAACTAGTTTCTATCAGTCCTTCTTTCTCCATTGCCAATGTTGCATTATCGATATCCGGAGAGACTAACGTCTTACTATCGGTTTCTTGAGACAGTGATGAAGGTTTTTCATTCACAACCAATGTTTTCTGTAGCTTCACCATGGCCGAATATGATCCACCAGTGTTTCCGATAAGTTGGTCGTGTGAACCGGTCTCTGTTACTTCCCCTGATTGAATCACGACGATTAAATCTGCATCCGAAGCGTAGACAAACGATGAGCGATGATTATTGTTGTTCTTCCTACTGATGCTCGAGTCAGAGCCTCCTGCACCGCATTCTCAGAATGCGAATCCAACGAACTTGTTGCCTCATCCAGGAGCAATATCTTCGGTTCTCTAAGCAGGGCCCTGGCGATAGAAATCCGTTGCTTCTGCCCGCCCGACATTTGGGTTCCTAATTGCCCCACCTGAAGAAAGTAGAATAGAAGATTGTGATAATAGGTGGAACTCCGTTAAATTGCTCTTCGAAACAGCCACTATAACATAATTGAGCTTATAGGAGGCCTAAAATAAATAAACGTTCTAATAGAGTGTTTTATAGGACCAAAGGTTATAGGATCAAAGAAAAAACGTCCTATTTAAAAGTGTTGTAACAAGAACTACTATAAAAATGTAAATATAACCCTCTAAATACAACTCAGTTATACAAACGACTGGGTAGTATTAACACCAATAGTGGCATGTTTTTATAAAACTACCCGGTGCTATACAAACAAACCGGGTAGTATTTGATTACCTGCAAGCGTGAAGTTTTTTAGAACATTTTTTTCAAATAAAATGTCCCATTAACTATATTATAGGACATGATTTTTAAAGTGTCCTATAAACACAACTGTCCTCCAACAAGATGGGTTTATAGGACACTTCTGAAAGACTCAAATGCATCCTATAAATAGCTAGTACAACACTTTATTTTAAAAATGTTCCAAGAACTTGTTACTACGCTCAAAGCGTCCTATAAACTTTTTTTTTTGGAAGGGTGTCCTAGGCTGTAGGACACCAACCTTGATAAACTGAATGGCCACAATTGTTGTAGACGCCTGAAACTTTTTTGGAAGGCATAGTGGCATCGAACCAACGAACGACTACCACGAACACACACACGCACACCTCCCCGGCTGTATCGGGCATCCACGGGCAGCCCACTAATCCGCCGTTGTCTCGGCCCAGCTTACGCTAGACCTAGAGCCCAACCACAGTATTTGCAGTCATCGCGACTGGACCAGCCCAAGGACTGGAACAGCCCAAGGAATGGGTACTCCTCGCAGTGGCGGATCCAGAAAAAATATGTCGTCGGGGCACCATATAAAAATAAATAACTAATTTTTTTTCCTACGTAACGATCTCTAAGCAATTAACAACTTATTTTTCATAAGCAGGAATCTTGTTTCTGGTCTCTACTTCGTATCTGGATTGTCGAGAATTGAGAGATCTAAAACGAATTAGCATTTAATAATGAATTAAGGCCTTAAGTTTTTTTTATGGGTTAGATTAGGGATTTCAAATTGTATTTTGTTGCGGTTCTTGTGTGATTTGTTGGGGTCCTTATTTGATATTTTTAGAAATTGCAAGTAAAAGGTGAAAATAATTTTCTTGTGGACAACATTTTATAGGGGCCCAGGACCCCTACACCTTTGCCTTCAATCCGCCCCTGACTCCTCGTGCCCTCAAATTGACCCTGGGTAAACATGTGATATTCCATCACATCCCCGCTGGATCTTCCCAGCGGTAGAGCTGTGGGTGTAATCCATATGTTTTTTAAACTAAAATTTGTTGTAGATCCCTTGATAAGCGAAGGGTGGTTCCAACATATATCGAGTAGAAATACTTCAAATCTACCTAGCTGATGTGGGATTCCAACAAAGATAAAAAACGAACTTGAGCTGGTACTCACCAGTGTGTCATAGCCGTTTGGTAGTTGTGTGATGAAGTCATGTGCATTGGCTCTTTGGCTGCCTCTTCAATCTCTTCACTCGTAGCATCCTCTTTTCCGAACAGGATATTTCCTCGGATCGAGGTTGCAAAAAGTATAGGCTCCTGGCTCACTAACCCCATTTGTTTACGTAACCAATTTAACCGAGTGACTGTATGTTAATGCCATCTAGCAGGATCTCTCCCTCTAGGGGATCGTAGAATCTTTCGAGCAGATTTATCACCGTTGATTTACCTGAGCCGCTGCGTCCAACTAATCCAATGGTTTGGCATGCCTTCACTTTCAGGTTGAAATTCTCAGAACTAAGCTCTCGGGTCTTGATGGGTATGCGAAATAGACGTCTTTGAACTCCAGTTCGCCTTTTACAGGGGATATAGTTGTGCCATGCTGATCTGAAGAATCAATGGCTGGGATTCGATCGATCATTTCACTAATGATGGCTGCTGAAATACTTGCTTCAGCAAAGTATTTAATGTTCATGAAAGAACTCGCAAGACCGCTGCAAAAATGGTAAGTATTACTCACGGTTGCTTTTCGGTATTTAAAGTGGAAGTTTAAAGAACATAAATCACAACAAAATAAAAGTTAAAGAATGAATAAAACGTAACAGGAAGGTGTATTTGATGTTTTAGAGAAGAATTAGGTTTTATTTTGAGATTATAATGGTAAATATTCTAGCTTGTTCAATTTTTTTATGTGCTCCACGTAAAAGTTCTGCCAAACGTGGAAAACCGATGCTTCTTCTGTCCTATCCTGTCCGTCCTGTCAGTGTACCAAACACATCCTAAACGACATCCCTTCTTACTAGGTAATCACCTCTTACCCAGTAAGAGCGGTTGCAGGTTATAAGATTGAGATTTTTTGTACTTACAATCCTCCGTAGACAACACACACTCCGGCGCTGAGAATATCTCCACCTTTGATCCCGTTATGAATGACCAACACGCTCCCATACCAGCTTAGAAGCGCCCACATAGCGTATATATTCCCATGCTCCCAAACACCATCCCTTTCAGTAGACCTTGTTTGATACCGAGAATCAGGGTCGGTCCTAGCGCGGTTGAAAACCGCTTCACCATTTTTTCCTCTCCAACATACGAATGAACGGTCTTTATTGACGATAACGCCTGCTCTGCTATTCCTCCGGCAACCGCATACGCTTCTTGTAGCTTCTCTTCGTTGATGGATAATTGCTTCCGTAAAACGATCCTGGGAGAATCAGTAAAAACATTGCGGGGACCGCCACAATTGCCAACCTCCAACAGATGTACAACCCGGTTATTTCAGCCGCTATGAACATCCACATATTCGTGATGAAGTTTGGAATCTGTCACAATGTCGTAAAATTGTATTAAGATAAAGATACGTCAAAATAGAACCATCACTACAACTAAGGGGTTATTTGGTTTGTTTTCCATTAAGTCTTGTATAGATAAAATTGTCCGTGTGGATTGATCTGTTTGTATAAACCCGAAAGGTTTTTGTTGGGGAGAGCTTTTTCTTAGATGGAAGAATCATGTTTTTTAATTGAGAGTGACAGGTTTGGAAAAACTTGGCTTTCTGCATAAAGCCCCTCCCTAAAAGCTTATTGATCAAGCCTCTTCCTATACCATTAAGCCACTACCAAACAAGTTTTTTTTTTTTTTTTTTTTTTTTTTTTTTTTTTTTTTTTTAAATTTTTTTTATTCTTGTATGGCACTTCATTCTTAAATTGTCCTATTAGTTATTTTATATGACACTTTTGATGAGTTTCTTATGAACACATTTTTGTATAGGACACTTTGTTTTATAAGCCATTTTTCAAAAGGCGTCATAAAAAGACGAATAGGACGTTTTATTTCAAAATTGTCCTAAAAAACTTGTTACGACGCCCAAAAAGCGTCATGTCAACTTATTGTAACACTTTTACATTGGACACAATTGTTTGGCTGTATAAAATTTCAAGTCAGATAAATCAGTCTATTAAGACATTTAAAGCATATTTTTCTTGTAACGAAAGGAAAATCATGTTAAAAGAGAAGTAGATCACCTTTTCGCTCAGGATTCCTTGTATGTTTAGCGTATCGATTGAGATACTTGTGGTTACACGAGATGCTTCAAGTGTTGTGTCAAAGTACCCGACTTGTTGGCGTAAAATAGCTTTTAGATATTTGGTGCGTATACGAGTTGATTGCCTCTCGGCTGTGCGACCCCAACAGAATCCTTCTGTTCAAATTAAGCCAATAATAACATGATTTCCATTCAGATTGCTTCCTAATAATCTTGTAGAAATAATAACAAAGTCTTTCTATTAGGAGAATGTTTAATATCGACTTACCTAGAAAAGCACCCGAACCAACAACAATAGCAATATAGACGAAAGCCAGGAATACTGCAAAGTAGATAGAGATCTAGTTAGTTAATATTCATAATGAATATGATGAATTATTCATAATGATGAGGAAACACACAGAGTGAGACTTAATTAATTAAGCAACCTGATTTACATCTGCAGGGGTTAAAGAAGATACTGAGGCATAGCCGTTCATCAAACGACTCAAAACCAACATCATTGCAGACACGCTTAAGCCGTCTATGAAGCAGCCGCATGTCCCCAGCCCCATCAGAACTACGTCCTTCCAGTCTGCGTGTTGAAATAACATCCGTAACAAACCTCGTGGTGGCTTCTCATCAGTTTCGCTGCTAAATGATTTATTCATTTTCTCATGATCAGGTTTTTCCATCTCAACTCTTCCCCCAATGTTAATTATTTGTTACACTAAATAGGAATTAAGACAAGCTTTGTTGCATTTTGATGCTCTACAAAAAGCTCAGTTTATGCTAGCAGACAAGCGATTTCGCTGTCTGCATAGCTCACCAAAGTTACAGATATGCAGTATCATAACGTATCTACGCTTTGGACAGGCATGTATTGTCGATTAGGAATTGGGATCTTTGGAAATTATCTATCTTTGTTCTTTGGTTCTACTAATTTCCAAAGCTTATTGTTGCTTATTGTTTTAGGGATGAGATGCTTGCCGGCAGTTTCCTTTTGTTGTTATAGTCGAGATGGAGGGCTACGGGCGTGTTCCTTGGTTTTCCCTTGAACCTTCCTCTCTCTCTCTCTCTCTCTATATATATATATATATATATATATACAGAGAGAGAGAGAGGGATGTTCATACATTAAATATAACTTTTAAGAACACGCGAGGAGCAATCTCAACCACTCATCTCGGTTAACAAAGGCGGTTTTGACCGGTCCTCCCCTTTAATAATCTCTACCCTCCCATGAATCGCGTCATTCCTCCATGATGACGTCCACCGTAACCGCGAGATGATCGGCTAAGATTGCTTCTCGTATTTTCTTAAATTGACATGCTTCTCGTTTGAACCTTCCCATATATATATATATATATATATAGAGAGAGAGAGAGAGAGAGAGAGGTTCATGCAAGAAACATAACTTTTTAAGAAAACGCGAAGACGATTCTCAACCATTCATCCGGTCAATAAAGGTGGCTTTGACCGGGTCACCCCCCTTTAATCATCTCCACCCTCCATGATCGCGTCAGTCATTTGCGATCGCATCCATTGTAACCGAAAATGTGTGGCTTAAAATTGTCCTCGCGTTTTTCTTAAATTGACATCGTTCTCGTATGAACCCACCTTTATATATACACACACATATGATTAGCTGCTTGGCATCTCCAATTGGGAAGATGCCAACTTGAATGCATCTCCAATGGTGAAGATGCTATTTGTAGTATATGTTTTCACTCTAATACTTGCAATGGTGACGGTTTTAGGACAAGGAGAATACTCCAAAAAAGTACTTTTTATATAGTTTTATGATTAATTTAGAGTAATTTAGGATTTTAGTTACGTTGTTTGTTAAAAATTATGATTTTCATCTATGTGGTTTAGTAATTCTTTTTCGTCCTTACGGTTTGCATTTTGTTGCTATTTTCGTCTCTAGGGACTAATTAATTTCTATATTTAAAGACAAGGGACCAAAATAATAAGTAGTTGTAAACCACAAGAACCAAACAACAATACATTGTAAATTATAAGGATGAGAGTATTAATGATTTACAAATCATAGAGACCAAAACTGTAATTCTAAACCATAAAAACGAAAATCGAAGTTTTTAACAAACCATGGGAATGAAAATTATAATTTATCCTTAAACTTATTTATTTGTTTTAGGACAAGAAGAGTACTCCCACAAAATACTTTTGTACAGTTTTGTCACTATATTTATTCATTTATTTGTTTTATTACTATATTTATTCATTTATTTGTTTTATTACTATATTTATTCATTTATTTGTTTTATTACTATATTTATTCATTTATTTGTTTTGTTATGTTATTGTCATATTTGTCCAATTTACATATATAAATTATCGTTCATATATGGTTGAGTTGTTTTTTTCTTTTTTGTTTTTGCTAAAATGGAATAGATAACGACTTAAATAACTAACAAATTTGGGACTTGGGTGTATTTCATTTGGATATTGCAAAGCAAGTAAGTTGTCATAATTAAAATCAATTTCAAGTTGACACTAAGAAGGTGGGGATGCTAAAAGAACTGACCATCTGACTAAACCGGTCAACAAAATCCGAAAAACCCGAAAAAATCAATATGAGGGAACCCGACATATATATAATCGATACAAAATTAGGACACATTAAATCTATTGAGCTGAAATCGATTTAGGCCCAAAGTAACCCGACTGAAGCAACAGGTGACTCGATTGGGACAGATTCATTCTGATCAGCGTTTAATTGAGATTCACCCAGGGGCTGACTTTGAGGAGTTTCTGGATCAGTGAACGGTTCAACCGATTCGCCACTTTCAGCTTCTACATCGGGATTTTCTTGTTTGTAACCTTCAACAATGAAGGTAGCACCCACCTTACCTTTAAACTTGATCGTATCATCCCATGGCCATGCTTTATACTCTTCAAACCGCACATCTCTGCTCACTCGAATTCTGCCCGAAACTGGATCGAGAAGTCGATAAGCCTTGCTGCCCGTTTCAGTTCCAAGATGTACCAACATCTCACTCCGGCTATCAAGTTTCCGTTGTTGTCCTCTTAATACCTTTGAGTGTGCAACACAGCCAAATACTCTAAGACGCCCAATGTTGGGTCTTTTCCCAGACCAAGCTTCGTAGGGTGTTTTGTCATTAAGAGCTTTTGTGGAAACCCGATTCAGAATGTATACGGCCTGACGAACTGCTTCTCCCCACAATACTTCAGGTACTTTCATGTACTTCATCATGCTTCGCGCCATCTCAATTACCATCCGATTTCGCCTTTCAACGACACCATTCTGCTGTGGAGAGTACGGTGCTGAAAACTGATGATTTAAACCCGTTTCACCACAATACATCGTGAATGATTTCGAAAGGAATTCACCGCCACGATCAGACCGTAAGGTTTTAACTTTTTCATCTGTTACATTCTCAATTAACAGACGAAATTTCTGAAAAGAACTAAGTGCCTCATCCTTCGATTTCAACAGATAAATCCACATCACACGACTAAAATCATCAACGAGTAAAAGAAAGTACCGATTACCCGAGGCTGTTGGTGGTGTGATTGGCCCACATAAGTCGGCATGAATGAGTTCCAATCTCGTTTTTGCTTTGTAAATTGCCTGTGCTGGAAACGCGTTTCGGGTCTGTTTTCCTTCTAAACAACTCTTGCACAACGTGGACGGTTGCTCGATCTTATCCAATCCATACACCATGTCTTTGTCACGCATTTGCTTCAACATCTGAAAATTAACGTGGCCTAGGCGTGAGTGCCACAACCACGATGACTCCTCCTTCCTACTCAAAAAACAATGTGGTTCCTCATGACTTAAAACAATCTTATACAAACGATTTTTGGATTGTTTTACTTTCATCAAGAGTCTTCCCTTCTTGTCATGAATCCACAAAAATAACCCATGCATCAGAATTCTATCACCATCTTGTGCAAGTTGCCCCAAGCTTATGATATTGTTACATAAGCTTGGGATGTAATACACATCCCGTAACATCCGCTTCTCACCGTTTTTGCATATAAAAAATATGGATCCTTTACCTTCTATTCGAACCCTTGAATCATCTCCGAACCGAACGTAACCTCGAACGGATTCATTCAACTCAGAAAACTTCTCCTTGTCACCCGTCATATGGTTGCTAGCACCATTGTCAAGGAACCATATTTTAGTCGTGTTGCTTCCTTCATTCGAACTTCTCAGCGTTGGAGTTACATGTTTCTCATTCAAATACACCTCCTCGATCACTTCATGAACGGTGTTAGAGGCGGCGAGAAGAAGTGCCGGTTCATCATCTTCTTGTGTTAAATTAGCCTCTTGAATTCTTTCTTTGCGTGGGTTCCTGCACTCATATGCAAAGTGTCCAAACTCCTGGCAGTTGTAGCATTGAATCTTGTTCTTATCACGGGTACTTGACGATCCACGGCCTCCATCTCGACTCTGATAAAAGCCACCACCACGTCGTCCTCCACGGCTGCTATTAAAACCGCCCCTTCCTCGACCTCTGCCTCGACCTCGACTACTCGAGGCAACAGATCGATAATTTCGTTGCACGGGTTTTTTTTCTTCATCGCCCTTCTTCTTGGCCTTCTCTAACCACTCTTGATATGACAACAAAAGTTTCCCTTCTCCACTATCACTTTGGCCTCGAACCCTTTCTTCATGTGCTTTCAGCCTACCTATAACCTCTTCAACGGTCATCCTGTCGAGATCTGCAAATTGCTCTATAGTGGAAGCAATTTGCAAGAACTTACTCGGAACGGCTCGGAGTAATTTCTTCACAACGTAAGCTTCCTCAACCTTTTCTCCTAAAGCCCGGATGTTACTTACAATGTTGTTTACCTTCACGGCAAAGTCGTCTATTACCTCCATATCCTTCATGCTGAGGGTTTCAAATTCCGCCTTCAAAGTCTGGACCTTCGCAGTCTTGACTCTGTCTGCTCCCATGTACATTGTCTTTAAGGTTCCCCACGCCTCTTTTGCCGTTTGCTTCTCTGCTAGCGACAACAACAAATCCTCGGGGATTCCCTGATAAATGGCTGCTAATGCCATCTTGTCCTTCTTGACTTCCACAACTTCTCTTTGATTCTTGGGCTCGACAGCATCCCAAACTCCCTGTGCTTGCATAAAGACTTTCATCTTGATCGCCCAAGCAGCATAGTTGTTTCTCGATAACATAGGATAGTGGAGGGTAACTTGGCTTTCCTTCTCGGTTTTGTCTGCCATTTTTGCAGATTCGGGTTGGTATTTGGGCATAAACCTCGCTCTGATACCAAGTGTAAATTAAAAACTTGGATCAGACCTGGTAATCTGATACATAGATTGATAAAGGAAGAAGAAGGTATGGGGCAATTTTCTCTCAATTTCTGCACGAAAAGAAAAAGTACATAACAAAACTACTAAAAGAAATAAGCACCTACAAACTAGGGAGAACCACCCATGTTTCAACTAAGCTGGAAAACAGGAAACAAAATGGCCAACATGGCCTTGATTTGGTCAAAATAAAAAACTAAGTAAAACCAACTAAAACAAAACAATTAATTCTGGATTATGCCAACAGAGGAAACACACAGAGTGAGACTTAATTAATTAAGCAACCTGATTTACATCTGCAGGGGTTAAAGAAGATACAGAAGCATAACCGTTCATCAAGCGACTCAAAACCAACATCATTGCAGACACGCTTAAGCCGTCTATGAAGCAGCCGCATGTCCCCAGCCCCATCAGAACTACGTCCTTCCAGTCTGCGTGTTGGAATAACATCCGTAACAATCCTCGTGGTGCCTTCTCATCAGTTTCGCTGCTAAATGATTTATTCATTTTCTCATGATCAGGTTTTTCCATCTCAACTCTTCCCCAATGTTAATTATTTGTTACACTAAATAGGAATTAAGACAAGCTTTGTTGCATTTTGATGCTCTACAAAAAGCTCAGTTTATGCTAGCAGACAAGCGATTTCGCTGTCTGCATAGCTCACCAAAGTTACAGATATGCAGTATCATAACGTATCTACGCTTTGGACAGGCATGTATTGTCGATTAGGAATTGGGATCTTTGGAAATTATCTATCTTTGTTCTTTGGTTCTACTAATTTCCAAAGCTTATTGTTGCTTATTGTTTTAGGGATGAGATGCTTGCCGGCAGTTTCCTTTTGTTGTTATAGTCGAGATGGAGGGCTACGGGCGTGTTCCTTGGTTTTCCCTTGAACCTTCCTCTCTCTCTCTCTCTCTCTCTCTATATATATATATATATATATATATACAGAGAGAGAGAGAGGGATGTTCATACATTAAATATAACTTTTTAAGAACACGCGAGGAGCAATCTCAACCACTCATCTCGGTTAACAAAGGCGGTTTTGACCGGTCCTCCCCTTTAATAATCTCTACCCTCCCATGAATCGCGTCATTCCTCCATGATGACGTCCACCGTAACCGCGAGATGATCGGCTAAGATTGCTTCTCGTATTTTCTTAAATTGACATGCTTCTCGTTTGAACCTTCCCATATATATATATATATATATATATAGAGAGAGAGAGAGAGAGAGAGAGGTTCATGCAAGAAACATAACTTTTTAAGAAAACGCGAAGACGATTCTCAACCATTCATCCGGTCAATAAAGGTGGCTTTGACCGGGTCACCCCCCTTTAATCATCTCCACCCTCCATGATCGCGTCAGTCATTTGCGATCGCATCCATTGTAACCGAAAATGTGTGGCTTAAAATTGTCCTCGCGTTTTTCTTAAATTGACATCGTTCTCGTATGAACCCACCTTTATATATACACACACATATGATTAGCTGCTTGGCATCTCCAATTGGGAAGATGCCAACTTGAATGCATCTCCAATGGTGAAGATGCTATTTTGTAGTATATGTTTTCACTCTAATACTTGCAATGGTGACGGTTTTAGGACAAGGAGAATACTCCAAAAAAGTACTTTTTATATAGTTTTATGATTAATTTAGAGTAATTTAGGATTTTAGTTACGTTGTTTGTTAAAAATTATGATTTTCATCTATGTGGTTTAGTAATTCTTTTTCGTCCTTACGGTTTGCATTTTGTTGCTATTTTCGTCTCTAGGGACTAATTAATTTCTATATTTAAAGACAAGGGACCAAAATAATAAGTAGTTGTAAACCACAAGAACCAAACAACAATACATTGTAAATTATAAGGATGAGAGTATTAATGATTTACAAATCATAGAGACCAAAACTGTAATTTCTAAACCATAAAAACGAAAATCGAAGTTTTTAACAAACCATGGGAATGAAAATTATAATTTATCCTTAAACTTATTTATTTGTTTTAGGACAAGAAGAGTACTCCCACAAAATACTTTTGTACAGTTTTGTCACTATATTTATTCATTTATTTGTTTTATTACTATATTTATTCATTTATTTGTTTTATTACTATATTTATTCATTTATTTGTTTTATTACTATATTTATTCATTTATTTGTTTTGTTATGTTATTGTCATATTTGTCCAATTTACATATATAAATTATCGTTCATATATGGTTGAGTTGTTTTTTTCTTTTTTGTTTTTGCTAAAATGGAATAGATAACGACTTAAATAACTAACAAATTTGGGACTTGGGTGTATTTCATTTGGATATTGCAAAGCAAGTAAGTTGTCATAATTAAAATCAATTTCAAGTTGACACTAAGAAGGTGGGGATGCTAAAAGAACTGACCATCTGACTAAACCGGTCAACAAAATCCGAAAAACCCGAAAAAATCAATATGAGGGAACCCGACATATATATAATCGATACAAAATTAGGACACATTAAATCTATTGAGCTGAAATCGATTTAGGCCCAAAGTAACCCGACTAAGCAGATGAAAGTTTTATTGGTTTTTATAAATTTATTTGTATTTCTCTTCAATATGTATACAGGTTAAGAAAAATGACTCGACTACAACGACCAATGGAACTAATGGGAAGACTTTATTGGAAAGTTATATGTAATACCTAAATATTTGATAAACTCCTAGGGTGCGTTTGGTACAGAGAATGGAATTGTTGAGAAATGATTGTAGAGAATGGAATTGCAGAGAAAAGGAATTTGTCTGGAGAATGAGAATTGAGTCTCCTGTTTGGTAGCATAGAGATTTCAGCAGAGAATTGTAACACATAATCATTTCTTTTATTTGGTTGCATAGAATTTTAACAGAGAATTGTACCAACATTATTATTTACACCAATATATTTTTATTTACCAATCAATTATTTAAACACAAAAAAAACATACACAAGTTAAAGCTAAAACTTCATTATTACTCCATGAGTTCAAGAATTATCGCAACTAATGATCCATGCATCTGAAAATCACTGAATTGATTTTTTTTTTTTGAAAAAGCTAAAACTTCATTTTATTTTGTGTTGCCTTCTTTGCTGTTGAAAACAAATTGAAAAAAAATACAAAAACAGAACACAGACATATACAGAACCAAAAAATTAGTTGATTTAAAAATCAGAGCATGCAAGTGAGTATCTTTAAACTCTTATCATGGTGTGATTCAATTATCATATATTTTAGTTGGCAATAGATACAAACCAACAACTTTCATCTCATTTTGTGGTGTGGATTTAAGGCATTCTGCACATATGGTTCTCATTCAATTATAATATTTTTTTTAAAAGCACCATTTTATAAAACAAAACAAATACCAACAACCCAACAAAAAAACCAACATCAAGAAGCATAAGTATACAACCATCCAGTAGCCACAAAGACCACAACCCAAACCAATGCTTAGCCCCTAAAATTGCTGAGGATTAGTCGGGTTTTCGCCTGGACATCCTTCTAAAAAAAAGAACAGGGAATGGAACTTTTTACAAGGCATAAACCAACAACTCTCCAATCCTTGTTGTCGGTTAAACCTTAACCAGGTCCAATTATAATATATTTTAGTTGGCAATATACAAAGAGAGGGATGAGACAGAGAGAACCCTAGCCGAAGAGGCATCAAACCAACATAATGTTCCATTTAAATATTCATGAAGGTCGTCTATACATATATGTTCATCTTCCATATATTGCCTTGGTCCTTTCTCTGCACAGCTTCTCAATTGGATTACGGGCAAAAATTCAGATTTCCAATCTAACGCCGACTTGGCAGCGACAATTCCATCCCCAAAGTCCTAGCAAAGTCAGCCATAGAAGTTGATCAGTTCTAATGTGTATTACGTGAGTGACACCGAAAAACAATAGGGAAATCACTTCAAATCATCAAATTAGCTCTAAACCAAGAAGCTTGCACAAAATTTTCTAAACTCAATCCTGCACAACATATACCATGAATAGATAACTAATGAATATCAAACAACTGATAGAAGTCGATCGAGACACACAAAGAGAGGAAGAGAGATGATACGATGGTGTTTGGAAAGCCATCATGAGTGCCAAACTCAAATGGTATAACACAAAACCAATCATATCTCAAATGTGATGATGATTGTTCTTGCTATTTCTAGATCCTTGATGTAAATCTTCAAATTAAAACATAAATATTGCAATATCAAAAAGGGTTGTTGGCAAAAGAAACATCATCATCATCATCACAGATTCAACATTTTTTCAACTCAAACATACATGATAATATTACAATTACCCCAAAATTCTAAATTTCCATATCAATTGATTTATGTTGCTAATACAACCAATCTATATACTCAAGGTGGAACAATAAACCCAATTTTGGAACAATGCTAATTTATTATCACAAACTTGAGGATGCTCGATTATAAATAAATACAAACACAGAGGCCCAATTCTATAGTAGCCAGTCAAAGCATGAAAGCACCATCGTATTATCTCTCTTCTCATCAATCAATCGTCTTCTGTAGTGTGAATCAATTTCAGTGTGAAGGATGCGATTTTGATGAGAAGAGAGAAAGAGATCGACGTACCGGAGAGTGTCGGACGACGGAGGTGGAGCCTGTTCTATTTTTTTGTTTTCTGAATTTGTGTTGTCAAGTCTCCGTGCGTTTCATCTAGAATAGGTTTTTCAATTCTCAGTATTTCTCTATCAAAAGTAGGGAATTCAACTTTCAAATAAACCCAATTCCTGAGACTCAAATCTCTCTACTTTCTTGAATGATTGATCATATTTTATAGAAATGTTTCCTTTATTTTTTAATGTTGGTAATGTTGATATTTATTTTGTTTAAAACAACCAGACCAACTTGATAAAACCGATCGACCCGAATAGGTTGGGTTGGATTGAGTTGAAAATTGTAAAACTGTCGATATTGGGTTGACTAAAAATAATCTCATAGTGAGAAGCTTTACCAATGAAGTTGAAACAAAATGTCTAAGTTCTAGCATGTCTCATACCGAACCAATACAAAGCCTCTTAAGCATTCTGTTTTATTAATCATTCTATATCAAACTATTCAACATCTATCAAACAATGTCTATGTCATTGGAAAATAGACACCTAATGAATACAGTTCTAGAAAAGGGAATATCATCTTTACTTGTATAAACTAAAATCCTAATTTTTTGAACCAACCAAAAATTAAACATTTGTATCAAGTACACGAAATTCCAATCTCCAATTAAACAACCTAAGGACATCATTTTATTTTTAAAATGTTTGTAACATGAACTCTCTGTTATAGTCGCTAGGTGCTGTGTTTTTCTCTTTTCCTGTTGTGGATCTTTGTTTTGGTTCCGCGGGTTGTAGCGTTGTTGGGTCTGAGATACCACTGCTGAGATAACTGTTGAAGATTACCACTGCTAGCTTTGGAGGATTACAGCTGAAGGCTTAATTGGGTGTTACCACTGCTAGTATGTGAAATACCACTGCTGAGCAACATTACTGAAGTTCAAGTTACCACTGCTAACACAAAGTTACCACTGCTGATTGAAGAATTACTACTGCTTTTGTGTTACCACTGCTGAAGAGTTGCGATAAGGAAAGGATTGTGCAGATTGGAAGATATGGACAAGATACGGTTATCTTGGAGATTTTGTAGAGATTATCTTGTTTAGATTTACTTTCCTTATTGTAATCCTGTAACTCGTATATATAGCTGATAGGTTCTAGATGTTCAAGATACGAGTTCATAAGTTTTGTTTAGAATTAGAAGCCTCAAGATTGTTCTTGAATCCCTACAATAGAGAAGTATTGTACGTCTGATTTGAGCCTGTTCGGATCAGATTGGGGCTTTGGTTGTAATCATTAAGCTTGTGATCAATACACAATCTGTTTTTGCAATTCATTGTTAATTAATTAATTAATTAATTAATTCATTCATTCAAAGTGTTATTCCGCAAACTACTTTGATTTAGTTTTCTGATGTTGTTAAATTGATCCTGACAAGCGTCTTGCTATACCACTGTTAATAAATATGCCGCTTTAAAAAAAACATGCACTATGAACCAAGGTTCTTTAGCATTGTCCGAGATAAGGAGCGAGAGCATGGGAAACCTCTCAGATTGAACTAGGCCTTCTGAAACATACCTTGCATCGTCTAACTACCCCCGCTAAATCATGATTGAATGTCTCATTTTCCTCTTTCTTCTTTCTCATCTTTGACACCATTCGCTTGATCATGGCTAGCTAAGACTCACATAACATTTTCTTTGCCAGCTCCCACTTGCTGGTTCCGGGCTTGTTGGCCTATAATCTAGATTGAGCTATTCAGATTTCCATTGGAGGACCCTTAATTTGACCAAAGTTAATGCCCAAAATCAAAATCATGATCTTAACTCCAAAATTCTACCTCATTGAATATGCTAGCTTTGGGTAATTCAAGACCATGGACTTGTTTTTCTTTGATAGGAATTGAACCTCATGGTATTTGTGAAAAACAACCCTCATCAACACAAGCATTGAATTAAGTAGGGATGGCAGAAATACCCGAATGCGATGGGAATCCCTGAACCCGAAACTTTTGGGACGGGATTGGGCCGAGTAAATGGTTATGGGACCGGTATGAGATTTTTTCAAAAAAATTTCGTGGGTTTGGGATGGTTATGGGTTTAGTCAATACCAGTGCCGTCCCTGGGGGAGGGCGGGCCGGGCGTACGCCCAGGGCCCAAAAATAATAGGGGCCCGAAAATTTTTAAAATATTATAGTGCTAAAAGATTTAGTAAATAAAGTACACAAATTTTGTTAGCATATAACATGACCTAAGTTCGTTTGTACTATATAAGGGCCCAAATACTTATTATTTAATCACATTGGAAAATAAAAAATCTAAAATGGTTAATTTGTCGTTGAGTTTATATTATTACTTATAATTTCTTAAAGTTTTTTATTTAGTATTAAAGTCTAAAATTACTTGCCTAGAAAATATTTCTATATTCTCCATCATCCATCCCCTAATGACTCTTCTAATTATTCCATCCGCATGAATTGTATATATGTATTTATATATAGTAGATTTCATTTTATCAATAAATAAAACTCCTATTTTCTATAAAAAGTTACCAATCTTATATATGAGACGCCCATTTACCCGATCCAATACCCGAAACCATTTACCCGATCCAAACCATATATTTAATAAATTTATAATGTTATTATTAATATAATATACATTACAATTTTATTAATATATAGAATAATAGAAATGAGGATTGATATTATTAGTATAAATGAAAATTTAAAAAAATCTAACTCATTGTTTGACTTGATTCACATATAGTTCTAGAAAATAAAATTTATTTAGTAAATTTTAATCAACTAAAAATATAAATGAGATACCCGATATCCGCGGGAATACCTGCAACCCCGATGGTTATTTGGTAATGGGATACCCGACGGGATATGGGATATGGTTTTATAATAGGGTATGGGACTGAAATTACGAATACCCGTCCCATTGCCATCCCTAGAATTAAGTCCATCATGCTCATCCAACTTATGTAAACCACACAATTAACAAAAATATTTTCTGTATTTGATCTACTTTTTAGCTATACATCTTCGAATTGTTGCCTCAAGTTTCTCTATTATCCAGCAACTTATGACTTAGCGTCAAAAAGTTTATGGAATGAATTAAAAGAAAATGTAAAAAATTTATTTTAAAGATGTTTATGATGGAAAATGATAATAATTAATTTTTAAAACATTTTATCAATAAGATTTTTAATTACATCCTTTAAAGAAACAAGTCTTGTTTAAAATTTTATTAACTTTGACGGATTTACGATAAAAAATAATAATTAATTTTTTAAATCTTTCGTCTGAAATTAGTTGGAAGTTAATAATATTTTCAAGATAAATCATTTCTTGAAAAACAAGATTCTGTAAAAATCTTATTAGTTTCTGACAGAAACAAGATCTTTTAAAAATCTTATTAATTTTTGACGGAAAATAATAATAATATTTTTTGATTATCGGTCGAAAATACGTCAAAAAATAATAACGTTTTAAAAAACCATTGTATTAATAATTCAAAATAAACCATTTATAAAAAAAACAAGAAATTTTAAAATTCTTATTAACTTCCCATGAAAAATAATAATAATAATTATCTTTTTGGTTTTTTGTCGGAAATTTATAAGATTTTAAAAAGCCATTATATAATAAGATTTTTAAAACAAACCATCTTAAAAAACAAAGTTTTCTAAAAGAATTATTAATTTTTGATGGATTTCCAACGAAACTGCCAGTAATAATATTTTTTGATTTTGCATCGAAAATTAATAAGTTTTTAAAAAACCATTTTATGAAAATGATTTTCAAAACCCATCCCCTCAAACCAATGCTGCTTGTTGTTCTCCGTTTTTAAGACCCTTTTGTGTTTCCGCAAAAGGTCTCGTAATACACAGTATTGTTTAATATGATAAAATTATATTATGTATATGATTCATTTTTAGATAAAATTGTATTCGTATTGCGGTGTTTTTAACGTAAAAATAAAAACGTTTGATTAGAATAAGAAAAGTACATGAAACAATTTGTTTGTAAAGATGACGACATTAATTATTACAAGATCGATCTCCATTATATAGTTTTTATTACAGAGAATTAAGTGTATACTTTTTTTACACACTTATAAATTATTTGGAACGATTAAAAACAAAATGTCCCAGTTTTTGGATTGATATCCATCCATCGATCGATCATGCTGCATCATCTGGTTTATCTAAGACCGGGTAACAAGTACCCATTGTCATGTAACAGGCCCCCCTTGGATCATCAGTGTGTTGTCTTACTAAATACATGTATCCGTCCATTCCCCAATCCGTCCCCAGGAGTTCTTTATTATCCAGTACTTGACTCCTTCCGGTGTTTCACCCCATCCCACCAAAACCATTCCATGTGGTCTCTCTAAGCCCGTACAGTCTTCGCCCGTATAAATTCCCTGAAGGAAATCAATCCTACGGTCAATTTAATTTTTTATTAATTATTAATTTAATGAAATGATGGTAACATAATATACATACCTCTTTATAATTAAAGAAACCATCGTATAAGTACATGCCCATAACTACTGGATGTTGTGCAACTGCTTCCAGGATAGCCTGCTCGTCGTCGATAGGAAGAATCTGGACTCCTGCAGGAATTACGGGTCGATTTTGGAGCTGCACGAAATTTAATTACAATTAAAATGAATGAATGAATGTATTAGCTAGCTAGGAATATTTGGAGCTGCAGGATAATAAAGTGCATGGTTTGGTTTGAATAAAATATGGTTGTTTGGTAATTGTTGTAAATGAAATCTGGACGCTGAATGGTTAAGGGACACCCCAAGCATTTAGAGGATTTTGGAACCATTAAGAGGCCGATTTTTTTTTTTAGAGATTCAGAGGCAGCCTCATAATGGAACTGTTAAGAGGTAAACAAACAGCCCCTGGTAAGGGAATTAGTACCTACCCTTCGAGGGCAGCAAAAACCTTTTTTTGGAGGGTCACTGTAAGGGTAGGCCTGCTGTGTGGTCGCACCGCCATTCTCGGCTAAATATTCGATTCCCATGGAACATGACGCTCCGTTACATCCGCCCCATTGTTCGCCACAATCCCAACAGTCGACGAGTTGTTGTTCCGAAAGTTGATGTAGTTCGCCTTTTTGGACAGCCCATGTCGATTCTAGTGCACCTATAATTGCAAACGCATAGCAACTTCCACATTGGCCTTGATTCCTGGGAGGGTTAACGACGTTGTGTTGTCTCCAATCCCACTCTTTTGGTATGTCGTGGCGATCAACACGCTTCACACGGCTCGAATTCTTCCTTGCTCCAAGGCTGCGGCTGCGGAAGCTATCGTCGAGCTTGTTCCCCGTGTAAAACCGTCCCACCTCTTCGAATGTCACATCAGACATCTTGTTCAGCTCTAAACTGTATAGCTTCTTCTCTCTGTTATTATTATGGGCATCAACACGTTTCACCGTGTCCATGAAGACAATAAACCGTTGCTGCTTCTCATCATCGCTTATCTCCGGCTTGTTGTGGTGTTCCCTCCACCTCTCGTACATCGCCCACTTGGCCTCATCCGATGCCAGATCAGCCTCCGTGTATTCAAATCCCGACCCCGCGATCGCCAACCCTACGACCGAAACCAAAACAAGTGAAAACAAAACCAACCTCCTCATTTTCATTTCTTCCATCACTCTTATAATTTTGTTCTCCCAATACTATATGATTGATATATTGATTGATATATTGATTGATGATTGAATTTGGAAACTCTCATTGCATGCTTTATACTTACTTACAGTTTAGATTGAGTGGATGAGAGCTCAAGTTGGGGGGAGAAGAATGCTATCATCCAACCACTTCTAAAGATCCGATATAAGCTCCATCTCTATAGCTATAATTAATTTGTTGATTAACCTACTTAATTTGTTTGGGGCTAGTTTTTTTTTTCCTTTAATTTGTTGATTCACCCAACTAACCACTATTAACAGCGGGACTCGAACCCACAACCACAAGGAAGGGGCGCACCCTTTTTTTGGATGGTAAGAGAAATTTATTACGAAAGACTAGCACGAGGAGCTAGAGAAGTACATAGCGCGACAACCTTAATAGGATTAAAATCCATTTATATATCCCGAGACAAGGCAGTACCAAACTTAATTCTACGTCTTATCCAACCGAAGGCTAAGAATTGAATATTTTCAAAAATCTCCTATTCCTTTATATATCCTAGCTCCTTTAAACAACTTACAGTTCCAAATTCGCTAGATGTTCCAAAAGAATTAATGCCCTTCCTGACGACTTTTTCCAATGCTCCTTTTTTCGCCATCACCATTGCATATCTCGGACCTAAGATTTTTAACCGAATACGCCCTCACAAGCCACCATTTAACCCAGCTGCACATATAAGCTGAAACCAATCTCGTTGTTGAGCAAACGACTATAACATGGTCGAGAGTTTCATCCCTCATGCAACATAGTTGGCACTCAAGTGAATTCAGCACCACGCCTCGTTTTCCCAGATTATCTTTCGTGGCTAATCGGTTACCGAAAGTCCTCCAAATATGAATATTCTCCTTACTTGGGATTAGACAAATCCAATCAGTATCCGTGTCTGTGCCCGTCAACAAGTAGTTATTGATAAGGGTTCTCAATGAATGGAGCGACATACTTGCTGCTTGAGTCTAACAACCGCTCCCAGCCGCTGCCATCGTCTTTTAGATGAAAAAAATTCTGTAGGCTGATCCCTAAAGCCGCTAGTTCCCCTTCTAAACTTTTGGAGACAAAACAGATTACATAGCTTCACAACTGTATCCCATTATAAACCCTTCAAATGCTGCTAGGCTACAAGCCTTCGGTTGTTTGAATCAACCGACAACACACACACACACACACACACACATATAGGTTAAATCCTGTAAAAACCAAATTATTCCTAAAAACTTGTGAGAATCAGCTAATTTTTTTTTACAATTTTTTTCCATCAAATGTTAGAATTTGATATATTGTTTCACATATATATAATCCATAAATTGGCTTCACCACAGGAATTAAATTATATTATATTTTCAATTCACTATTTGAATCAAATTTTTATTTTTTACACGCATAATACTCACATTATGAAGAAAAATATATATGGAACAATAGTTAAAACCATAGTCTTTGATGGAAAAAATCATGTAAAAAATTATTTTTTCAGTCGATTCTCACGAACTTTTAGGAATAATGTGGTTTTTATTTGATTATTGTTCTCTCTCTTTCTCTCTCTCTCTCTCTCTCTATATATATATATATATGTATAGATACAGAGAAAGGTTCATGCGAGAATGAAAATTTTTTAAGAGAATACGAGAATGATTCCTTGCCACCCATTTTTGTAATTCAAATACATCACTCACACCACCTTTATGGCCACCTGCTCCCCCCACCTCCACCACCACCTCCACCGCCGCCACCACCGCCACTGCTGCCACCACCACCTCCGCCAGCACAGCCTCCGCCAGCAGCACCGCGACCACTATACCACCACCAATAGCAACACCACCACCACCATCACCACTACCACCACCATCACCGGCACCGCTGTCGGCACCACCGCCACCGCCACCGGTACCTCCGAAACCACCACCGGTACCTTCGGCACCACCACCGGTAACTCCGAAACCACCACTGGTACCTCCGGCACCATCGATCGGCACCACCATCGGTAACTTCGAAACTACCGCCGGTACATCCGGCACCATCGAAACCACCGTCGGTACCTCCGGCACCACTGGAAACCTTCGTATTCAGCTGGATCGTCAATGGAAATCGCCTCTTATTCTTCAGATCTGACCTCAATCAACCATTATCATTATCATCATTCAAGCTCCTTCCACCCGTCGACAGAATCGATCTCAATCTCGTCGTGTTCTTCTTCTCCATCGCAAACGCCAGAGTAGTTCTTCTCGATTCTTCTTCTCCATCGATTTTCCAGCCGGCGGCGGTAGCAGGTGGTGGTGTTGGCGGTGGTTGCAGTGGACGGTAGTAGTGGTGCGACGTGGTGGTGGTATACTCGACACGGAGCTTGAGGCGAGTGAGATTCCAGCACCGGAGAGAGATCAGGATCAGTCCTTCGTCGTCTATACTGACGGATCTACGATCGCACCGGAGAGATAGCTTCGTGACGGGGTCAAACCTGGAGAAGATCGACGGAATCGCCAGCCGAAGAGCGTTGAGAGCAAGCCGGCGGCGGCTCTGGCCTTCGACCAACAGCCACCAGCGGGAGACGAGAGAGCACCGCTTCCGGTCGCCGGAGCCGAGGAAATTGAAGACCACGGCCAAGCAATCATCGGGAGGTGGTGGTGGTCGGTGACTTGGTGGTTGTGGTGGCGGCGGCAGAGTGGTGGTGGTGGTGGCGGCGACAGAGTGGTGGTGGTGGTGTGGTGAAGTTGATAAAAAGATGAGAGGAGAAAAAGGGGTTGTGTTGTGTTGTGGTGGTTAGGGTTTGTATTGGAGAAGAAGTTATTAGGTGTTAAAATGTCTATATTGCCTTATGGGGTTGTAATCAGGTGTGATGCACATAAAATGAAAATGGTGTTACAATGGTCTCTTTTTATTATCAACCATTGATCTAAATTAATAGATGGCCTAGATTATTCCTCTAGTTTTTACAAATATGTGGTTTTTATTTGATTATTCCTCTATATATATATATTTATATATAGAGGAATAATCGAATGAAAACCATTTTATTAGTCAAAACTTGAGGACCAATCTTAGACCGTTAATTAGTTTTAATCAATGGTTGTAAATACAAGGAAGCCATGGTAATAATTTTCTAACTTTTTATGCTGCCGCATCTAATTATAAACCCACAAGGGTGTTTTGGACATTCCTTGCACCTATATCCTTATAAAACTTAGATAATTACCTCTATATCCTTATAAACTTTTAAACTACATGTATATCCTTGCAAAATTTAGTTAATTACACCTATATCCTTACACATATTTTATTAATTTTTAAACTATTTTAAAATTATTAATAAATATATTTAATATAACTTATATGTTAAATCTCAATTCTACCCTTACCTTTTAAATCAAAATCCCTTAAATCATAATCCATCAAACAGATGCAGCCCTAAAAAAAAGTACCCCTGATGCATCAAGGTAATGAAGTAGAAATTTACATTCAAAAGAAAAGACAATAAAACAATAAAGTAATACAATAGAGAATTCATAAGGTCGAAGGTAATGAAGTGGGACATGAAGTAAAATCGAAGGAGTGATTGGCGACATGGGTGTGGACAGAGTGACCGGCGACGGCTAACGGCGCTGGGGAAGCCGGCGACGGCGAACGGTGATGGGGGACGTCGGAGACGGCGAACGGCGCTGCCGGGACGGCGGCGACGGCAAACGGCGCTGACGGGACGCCGGCGACGGCGAACGGCGCTTGGGGGATGCCGGCGAAGGCGAACGATGCCGGGGGACGCCGGCGACGGCGAACGATGCTTGGGGGATGCCGGCGACGGCGAAGGGCGCTGGTGGGACGGCGAACGGCGCTGGTGGGACGCAGGCGACGGCGAACGGCGCTGGTGGGACGCAGGCGACGGCGAACGGCGCTGGTGGGACTCCGGAGACGACAAACGGCAATGAAATGAAAGGTGTGGGCCCGGGGGATGAACCGTGAAACCTAGATGGAGCGATTGATGTTTATGTATGTATGTATCTGAATCACCAACAAATTGGGTAGAAGAGTAATATCTCTTTCCTTTCCAATTTTTAAAAGATACAGTATGGTATAATCAAAGTTAAGTAGCATGAGATTTAAGCATTTGATTTTCTTTAAACCCATAATGCTACTCTGATTTGTTTATGAATTTTAATTTAGAAGGATAAGGGTAGATTGGGAATTAACATTTAAATTATATTAAGTATATTAATTAATGATTTTAAAATAGTTTAAAAATTAATATAATAAGTATAAGGATATAAGTGTAATTGCTTAAGTTTTGTAAGGATATAGATGTAGTTTAGAAGTTTACAATGACATAGGTGTAATTAACTAAGTTTGTAAGGACATAGGTGCAATTCTCCCTTGATTTGTAAACCCATCTTCCCCCTGCAGTCCCACGACCTAACCCCCCAAAAAAATGGTAAAATCAATCTCCCTTCCACTTTCTCTCTCTAGAAATCCAAAACCCTAGCTAAAAATGCAAGGCTCTCTCTAGAAATCCAAAACTCTAGCTAAAAATGCAAGGCCACCAGCCCCATCTGGTCACTCCCGGCGGCGCCACCACCATCTCCGACGCATTCTTTCCCAAAAGAGGAAAGCGACACGGAAGCTACAACTGCAGCCGTTGTGGACAACTGAAGAAAGACCACGTGTGCCACCTACCGCCTCCGTCCATCGCCGATTCCAGCTCCGCCGCCGTCACTCGGACCGATTCCTCCACCTCCTCCGTTCCACCGTCGCCGACGGTCTGGCCGTACTCGAATCTCTAGCGAGCGTTGTCATTTGACGATGTTGTCGTCGATGAGCTGCCGGAGTCTGACGATGAAGGGGAGGGAAGAGGTGAGGAGGAGTATCTATCGTTGGAGGTGGAGTTTGACGACGGATCTGGTGGTGGATTGCCGGCAAGTGGATTTAATGGTGGTGGTTATGATTTATTGCACACTAGATGTTCGATGAAATGCTTCTATGAGCAGGTTATGATCTATTGCCGGCTAGTGTTCAATTTTCTCGATTTTGTTCCTCAATTTTGCCCTAGTTTTGAATTTCTAGATACTAATTCTGATGATTTATTGGTTTCTTTATGATTGGGTTTGTTGGAATTGATTGTTTTTGGATTTGCAGGAGGAAGATGTGGTTATATTTAATGGTGGTGGTGAGATCCCCGGATTTAACGACGACGGTGGTGGTGGTGGTGGTGAGGTCCCGGATTTAACGACGGCGACGGTGTGGTGAGGTCCCCGGATTTAATGGTGGTAGTGGCCGGAAAGAGAGAGATGAGAGTTATGGTTATAGGGGTGGGTTCAAATGTGAACCACTTTTTGGTTGTGAACGTGAGGACAACCGAGAGCGCGATATGTGGCGGATGACTAGGCACCACGTCAAGTCCACGGCGGGTGACTAGGCGCGATTCATGGGAGGGCATTGAATTAAAGGGGGGCCACACTCAAAGTAGCCACGTGTCGCGCTCTCGGTTGTCCTCACGTTCACAACCAAAAAGTGGTTCACATTTGAACTTTCCTCTATGGTTGTATGTATGTATATATGTATGTTTAGTTGTTATTTACTTATGAATATAAATGTAATGGACATTTTGTTTGTATTCATAAGGTGAATATTCACCTTGTGGTGAATGAATTTATATGATTTCATTTGGTGAATCTGAATTCATATGGTGAATATGAATATTTATCTGATGAATGACTTTATATGTTCGTTTTGATGAATTTTCAAATTTATAAGATGAATTTTCAAATTCATAAGATGAATATGAAATATGAATATTCATATAGTGAATAAACTGCGATTTTTTTTATTATCAAATGACGATCATGCTCTTTTCAGATCAAAGGCTTAGACCAGTCCTCAAGTTTTCACTAATAAAATGGTTTTCTCTTGAAGGCCCCTATATATATATATATATATAGAGAGAGAGAGAGAGAGAGAGAGAGAGAGATGTTCAAATGAGAAGTGCTAAAAGCAGAGAAGTTATCTCCACCACTCATCTGGTCATTAAAGGCGGTTTTTGACCGGTTACGGTGGACGCGATCACAGAGGATTGACGCGATTTATGGGAGGGTGGAGATTATTAAAGGATGGGACCCGGTCAAAGCCGCCTTTATTGACCGGATGAGTGGTGGATATCACTTCTCTTCTTCTATTTTTTTAGCACTTCTCATTTGAACCTAATACTATATATATATATATATATACATATAGGAACGCTCAAATGTGAACTCAATTTTGGTTGTGAACATGAGGACAAATCTCAACCACTCATCCAGTCAATAAAGCCGGCTTTGATCGGGTACCCTCTTTTAATAATCTCCACCCTCCCATGAATCGCGATTCACATTTGAACCTGACCATATATATAAAGGTTGTAAACCATTCACAAAAAGTTTTTAAACTGTGTAAACCATCGATTTCATTGGTTAAATCAATGAAATTGGTTCATGAAATTGTTTAATATGATGAATTATATATTATATGATTCATTTTCTGATGAAATTGTTTCGTATTGCGGTGTTTTTAACGTAAAAAAAAAATGTTTCATTAGAATAAGAAAAATACATGAAACAATTTCCTTGTAAACATGAAGACATCTGAGAGCGCATCACGTGACATATTCAGTGTGACTAATCATGTATTTATACAACATTTACACTCTCAAAGCTACAAGAAACACACCGACAAACACAAATCGACTCTCATTGATTATGACTCTCATCGATGTGAAAGAAAAAACCAAATTAATTATTACAAGACAGACCTCCAATAGTTTTTATTACAGAGAATTAAGTGTATACTCTACACACTTAGAGCTCGTTAAATTATTCGGAAACATTAAAAACAAAATGTCCCAGTTTTTGGAATATGGCTTGATATCCATCATGCATCTGGTGGTGCATCTAAGATCGGGTAACAAGTACCCATTGTTATGTAACAGGCCCCCCTTGGATCATTAGTGTGTTGTCTTACTATATACATGTATCCGTCCATTCCCGAATCATTTCCCCACGAGTTCTTTCTTTATTATCCAGTACTTGACTCCTTCCGATGTTTCACCCCATCCCACCGCAACCATTGCATGTGGTCTCTCTGGGCCCACACAATCGACGCCCGTATAAATTCCCTGAAATCAATCAATCATTCCTACGGTCAATATATACATACCTCTTTATAATTAAAGAAACTGTCGTATAAGAACATGCCGATAACTACTGGATGTTGTGCAACTTGTTCCAGGAGAGCCTGCTCGTTGTCGATAGGAAGAGTCTCAAATCCTGCAAGTGTTACGCGTCGATTTTGGATCTGCATGAATGCACACAATTTAATTAGTTATTTAGAAGGAAATTAAATTAAAAATTTAATGAATTTATTAGTTAGGATTTGGAGCTGGATAATCAAGTGGTTTGAATGATTAAGAGGCTTTTATGACATATATAGTGCAAAATGAAATATGGTTGTTTGGTAATTGTTGTAAATGAAATCTAGATCCAATAAAGCGCACCTAGATCGATCAACGTCCAACTAGATCCAATAATGCGCACCTAGGTCGATCAACGTCCAACTAGATCCATCAAAAACCAAGTAGATACAACAGAGCCCAAGTTATCCATCAAAGTCCAACTAGATTGATTAAAGTTCAACTAGGATATATTAAAGCCCAACTATATCGATCAAGGCATAACTAGATACATGAAAGCCTAACTTGATCGGTTAAAGGCCAAGTAGATCGATAAAAGCACAACTATATCGATTAAAACACGAATATATCAATTAAAGTTCAATTAGATCGATCAATGACGATTTTTTGTGACGGACTATTTCCGTCGCCAATTAATGACGGAATAGCGATGGAATAGACCACAGCCATGTTCCGTCGCAAATCCGTCGCAAATTCGGCGACGGAAATAGTCCGTTGCTAATTAGTGACGGATTTGCGACGGAATCAATTAAAAAATAAATAAATATTGATAATTAATTCCGTCGCTAAGCCGTCACTAATTAGCGACGGATTAGTAACGGAATTAATTTTTAAAATAAATAAAAAATGAAATATTCAATTCCGTCACTATTCCGTCACTAATTAACAACGGATTAGTGACGGAATAATTTTTAAAATAAATAAAAAATGAAATACTTAATTCCGTCACTAATCCGTCGCTAATTAGCGACGGAAACTAATTAGCGACGGATTAGTGACGGATTTAATTTTTAAAATAAATAAAAAATGAAATATTTAATTCCGTCACTAATTAGCGACGGATTAGTGACGGAATTAATTTTTAAAATAAATAAAAAATGAAATAATTAATTCCATCACTAATCCGTCGCTAATTAGTGATGGATTTGCGACGAACACGTGGTTTCCGTCACTAGTCCGTTGCTAATTAGCGACGGATTAGCGACAGAATTATTATTTTTTTTGTTTTTTTTTCATTTTCTAGGGTTATATTTTGCTTATGTGTATAAATATTCATGTTATATATATATGTGTGTGTGTGTGCGTGTGTGTTGTTTGTTAACGATAATTGATGTATATTAATTAGTTGTTTAAACAACGTATATGTTGTATGTATGTCATATCCATTAAGAACCATGGATCAAGCTTGTATGTGTCAAATTCATTAAGAGTCAACCAATACCCGTTATGTTATAATATAGCTTAGTATCGATCATTCACAATTCAAAGTTGACATGTTTTGAAGTATAATCTTATCATTAGGTTCGAAAACGAAAATACGAATGTGAAATACTTCATTTTGGTTTTTTTGTTTAGGATTTTGAGAACATTGGTTAATATGTTAGATTCATAATTCATTTGAATTGATAATTTTTATCTTGTTCGTATTTTAGAACGAAAGTTCGAAGTTGCGCTTTGTTGCTAGAAATGTAATACGTGTTATATATATATATTATAAAGTTATTATACAACCCAGTAAAAGGTTACAACCCGTACAACCTTCATCTAAACCATTTATTTTAATCCGTTCACTATGATTGATTACTCGATTCATCTATGATTAGTAATTTCATGCAATAATTTAACCTATAATGCATGGTATTTTCATTAAATGCCTATTTTAACATGGGATGCACATTGGTTCATGAATATTTAATGGAAGTATCACTTTCATGCAATTCATCGCATAAATCATTATGTTCATTGACATTTGTTGTTGAAATTCGTTGAAATCATGTAAGTACATCTAGAGAACCGATGAGAATCTATATAAATGGGCTAAATAATTGATTTAGATGAAGGTTGTACGGGTTGTAACCTTTTAAGGGGTTGCATAATAACCGTCGCCATATATTATATATTATGATGCAAAGTTGGAAATTAAATAAAAATTTAGGTTTCTTTAAATTTTTAATATAGATTCTTATTTGTTTTCCATTTATTTTTTTAATTCTTTTTAACAATTAGCGACGGATTAGTGACGGAAAGTCCGTCGCTAAGGTAATTAAATTAAATAAAATTAAAATTAAATCCGTCGCTAATCCGTCGCTAAAAGGTATCCGTCGCTGATAATCCGTCGCAAATCCGTCACTAGTAGTGTCCGTCGCAGATCCGTCGCTCGTTCCGTCGCAATCCAGATCCGTCGCTAATGCGTCGCTGATCTGTCATTGATCCGTCGCAATCCAGATCCGTCGCTAATCCGTCGCTGATCTGTCATTGATCCGTCACTGAAGCTATCCGTCGCAGTTATCCGTCGCTGATCCGTCGCTGAAAGTATCTTCCACGGGAACAACAACAACGGACCATCAGCGACGGATCCGCCTTCAGTGACGGATCAGCGACGGATTTTTCCGTCACTGAAGCCCTTTTGTTTTGTAGTGAAAGTTTAACTAGGATACATTAAAGCCCAACCACATCCATTAAAGTCCAACGAGATCGATCAAAGTTAAACTACGATACATTAAAGCCCAACTAGATCGATCAAGACCCAACTAATTCTTTTAAATCTGTCTGAAATCCGCCAAAAATATTTCTATTTTTTAGAAAAGTATATTAATATTTTACCAAAGGAGTGTTAGCCTAGTGGTAAGGCTTGGGCACTACATAGTGGTGAACCCAAGTTCGAGCCCTGGGGGACGCATTCTGGAGGTACGGGGGCTTCGACCCCGGGCTGCATGCTTTAGCAGTCGGGCTTTGGCCCAAAATTGCCGAGGATTAGTCTGGGCCTAATGTGGTCTGGGATACATCTTCCAAAAAAAAGTATATTAATATTTTAGGCGGATTTAGAAAAATATATAGTTTTTATTAAATTTTTTAAATCCGCTGAAAATATTTCTATTTTTTTAGAAAAGTATATTAAAATTTCTGACGGATTTCTGGCGGATTTAAAAAAATATCCAATTTTTATTAGTTTTTTTAAATCCATCGGAATCCGCCGGAAGTATTTCCACTTTTTTAAAGAATATATTAATATTTCCGAAAGATACCGAAAAATATATAGTGTTTATTATTATTTTTTTAAAATCCGCCGGAAATATTTTTATTATTTAGAAAATATATTAGTATTTCCGGTGGATTTAAAAAAAATACATTTTTATTATTTTTTTAAATCCGCCTGAAATGCGCCAAAAATATTTCAATATTATTAAAAAATATATTAATATTTCCAGTGGATAGAGAAAAATATATAAGTTTTATTAATTTTTTTAAATCCGTAGAAAATATTTCTATTTTTTAGAAAAATATATTAATATTTCCGACGGATTTTAAAACATATTTTTTATTAGTGTTTTCTAAATCCGCCGGAAATCAGTTGGAAATATTTCTATTTTTTATAACATATTAATATTTCTTGCGGATTTAGAAAAATATATAGTTTTTATTAATTTTTCTAAATCCTCAGAAAATCCGCTGAAAATATTTTTATTTTTTAGAAAAAAATATTAATATTTTCAGTGCGCGGATTTTGAAAAATATATAGTTTTCATTAATTTTTTTAAATCCGTTGGAAATCCGCCGAAAATGTTTCTATTTTTTTTAAGGAATATATATTAATAATTCCGGCGCATCCACCGTATCGGTTACCGTGGACATGATCATGGAGGATTGACGCGATTCATGGGAGTGTGGAGATTATTAAAGGAGGGGACCCGGTCAAAGTTGTCTTTATTGACAGGATGAGTGGCTGAGATTCGTCCTCACGTTTACAACCAAAATTAAGTTCACATTTGAACCTGACCACACACACACACACACACACACACATATATATATAGAGAGAGAAATGTTCAAATGAGAAGTGCTAAAAAATACGAAGTAGAGAAGTGATCTCCACCACTTATCCGGCCAATAAAGGTGGATTTGACCGGTTACAGTGGACGCGATCACGGGGATTGACGTGATTCATGGGAGGGTAGAGATTATTAAAGGAGGGACCTGGCCAAAGCAGCGTTTATTGACCGGATGAGTGGTGGAGATCAGTTCTCTACTTCTCATTTTTTTAGCACTTCTCATTTGAACCTAATACTATACATATATATATACATATAAAGGTTGTAAACCATTCACAAAAAAGTTTTTAAACTGTGTAAACCATCAATGAAGTCATTGGTTAAATCAATGAACTTGGTTCATGAAATTGTTTAATATGATCAGGGGCGGACCTAATATACTCGAGGGGGGTCCTGTGCACCCGCTCACTCCATCAGTGTAAGAAGAAAAATGTTAGTCGTTAAGGTGGTGCACCCATTAAATATTAAGTGTGCTATTAGAAAAATTAAAACAAAAACTAAAAGATTCCTTTGCCAGCATGGTGGTTAATTTACTTTGCATAATGGAGTTGATCCTGGGATCGATCCTCACTTTGCATAATTTTGATTTTTCTCACATTTAAATGGGTTTTACATTTCGATGACTTGTTAGTTAATTTTAAATTAAAAATTCTATATTCAATAGGAAAATTCTTAAATTTTCATTGCTTATTTTTAATTTTTTCAATTTTTGTTGTTTTTTATTAATGTTAATTTGTTTAATTAACCTAGAGTATTTTAAATCTAGTTACTGAATTTTAATTTGGAAAACTTTTTAGTTTATTACAAAAATCCAATTTTATAAATACAACACAAAAAACATAGTAAATCTCTCAAAGCACCCTAAAAACTGAAAAATCTCTTGAGCTCAATAAAAATATCGAAAATTTACCGAATTCAACCAAGAACAAACAAGTCATTCGAAATAACGAAAAACTTTATAAAAAGTGTTCGAAATCAACCAAGAATCTCTCGAAGGGGGGGGGGGATTCGGCTAAAAACACTTCAACCTGGTTTTACGAACGTTTTATCTAATTTAAAAGGTGCACCCGCTTGACGAAAATCCTGGGTCCGCCACTGAATATGATGAAATTATATTATATATATGATTCATTTTTTTTGATGAAATTGTATTCGTATTGTGGTGTTTTTAACGTAAAAATAAAAACGTTTGATTAGAATAACAAAAGTACATGAAACAATTTGTTTGTAAAGATGAAGACATTAATTATTACAAGATCGATCTCCATTATATAGTTTTTATTACAGAGAATTAAGTGTATACTTTTTTACACACTTATAAATTATTCGGAGAGATTAAAAACAAAATGTCCCATGGATTGATATCCATCCATCGATCGATCATGCTGCATCATCTGGTTTATCTAAGACCGGGAAACAAGTACCCATTGTCATGTAACAGGCCCCCCTTGGATCATCAGTGTGTTGTCTTACTAAATACATGTATCCGTCCATTCCCCAATCCGGTCCCCAGGAGTTCTTTAGTATCCAGTACTTGACTCCTTCCGGTGTTTCACCCCATCCCACCGCAACCACTCCATGTGGTCTCTCTAAGCCCACACAGTCTTCGCCCGTATAAATTCCCTGAAGGAAATCAATCCTACGGTCAATTTTTTGATTAATTATTAATTTAATGAAATGATGGTAACATATACATACCTCTTTATAATTAAAGAAACCATCGTATAAGTACATGCCGATAACTACTGGATGTTCTGCAAGTGCTTCCAGGACAGCCTGCTCGTCGTCGATAGGAAGAATCTGGACTCCTGCAGGAATTACGGGTCGATCTTGGAGCTGCACGCAATTTAATTACAAGGAAATTAAATTAAAAATGAATGAATGAATGTATTAGCTAGCTAGGATTATTTGCAGCTGCAGGATAATTAAGTGCATGGTTTGGTTTGAATGAAATATGGTTGTTTGGTAATTGTTGTAAATGAAATCTGGACGCTGAATGGTTAAGGGACACCCAAGCATTTAGAGGATTTTGGAACCATTAAGAGGCCGATTTTTTTTTTAGAGATTCAGAGGCAGCCTCATAATGGAACTGTTAAGAGGTAAACAAACAACCCCTGGTAACGGAATTAGTACGTACCCTTCGAGGGCAGCAAAAACCTTTTTTTGGAGGGTCATTGTAAGGGTAGGCCTGCTGTGTGGTCGAACCGCCATTCTCAGCTAAATATTCGAATCCCATGGATGCTGACGCTCCGTTACATCCGCCCCATTGTTCGCCACAATCCCAACAGTCGAGGAGTTGTTGTTCCGAAAGTTGATGTAGTTCGCCTTTTTTGACAGCCCATGTCGATTCTAGTGCACCTATAATTGCAAACGCATAGCAACTTCCACATTGGCCTTGATTCCTGGGAGGGTTAACGACGTTGTGTTGTCTCCAATCCCACTCTTTTGGTATGTCGTGGCGATCAACACGCTTCACACGACTCGAATTCTTCCTTGCTCCAAGGCTGCGGCTGCGGAAGCTATCGTCGAGCTTGTTCCCCGTGTAAAACCGTCCCACCTCTTCGAATGTCACATCAGACATCTTGTTCAGCTCTAAACTGTATAGCTTCTTCTCCTTGTTATTATTATGGGCATCAACACGTTTCACCGTGTCCATGAAGACAATAAACCGTTGCTGCTTCTCATCATCGCTTATCTCCGGCTTGTTGTGGTGTTCCCTCCACCTCTCGTACATCGCCCACTTGGCCTCATCCGATGCCAGATCAGCCTCCGTGTATTCAAATCCCGACCCCGCGATCGCCAACCCTACGACCGAAACCAAAACAAGTGAAAACAAAACCAACCTCCTCATTTTCATTTCTTCCATCACTCGTATAATTTTGTTCTCCCAATACTATATGATTGATATATTGATTGATGGATGGATGATTGAATTTGGAAACTCTCATTGCATGCTTTTTACACACCAACTAATTACTTACAATGTAGATTGAGTGGATGAGAGCACAAGTTGGGGGAGAAGAATGTTATCATCCAACCACTTCTAAAGATCCCATATAATCTCCATCTATAGCTAGGATTAATTTGTGGATCAACCTCCTCAATTGTTTGGGGTTATTTTTTTTGACGACTGATTACACACACCCACTAACTTACTCCTATAATTACTTCTATATCTACACCACTCTCAATGAGCAGACTCGAACCCACAACCACAAGTAGGGTTGTTCAAAAAAACCGAAAAACCGAGTAACCGACTTGCCCCGCACAAACCGAAACCGAAAAAACCGATATCTGCAAAACCCGTAACCCGAAAAACCCGAAAAGTCGGGTACTCGTTAATAGATATGTGGGCAAAAATCGGGCCGGGCCGGGCTTTGACCGGGCCTCGTAAAGACCGGGGTTTTCGGGCCTTGGTTTGACCGGGCTTCGGGCCGGGCCGCGCCGGGCCTTGAGTGTGACACCCAGGCCCGTTACATGTAGAAAAAGCCTAGGCTTTAAGGACCGGGCCTTGAAGATTTCTTTTTCTCTTTTTCTAACTTATAAAACTACAATTATTTTTGTAACTCTAATAATAATGATAATATACAATATAAACTAGATTTATTTTATTTTAAACCACTAAAACTAAACTATACAAAACAAATATATTTCAAAAGTTCAAGAAAATTACGAAAATGCCATTGAAAAGGGCCGGGCCTGGGCCGGGCCTTGGACTGGGCCTTTCGGGCATGCCTGGCCGGGCTTTCAAAACTTCCAAAACTAGGGAGGCGCACCCGTGTTTTTGGACGGCAAGAGGAATTTATTACGAAAGACTAGTGTTTTGCACGTTTTTATTATATTTTATAGCATATTTTGCATCCTTTTCGTTTCCATTCTAGAGTGTCTCATGCATTTTTATTTCGTTTTCGTATAGTTTCTCTCTTTTCGATGCTTATCACTTTATTATCTGTGTTTTCATGTTTTTGGCTAGTATTTCCGTGTTTTTGGGGAGTTTTATTTCCATTGTGCAGGTGTGCGTGGATTCGAGGAGAGGAAGTTGGAAGCTGCTCGCGCCCACGAGTGATTTGGCTTCGCGGCCGCGATTAAGAAGGATTTTGGATTTTGTCAAATTTGCAATGTTCGCGGCCGCGAGCATTTTGAAGGCGTTCCCGTGGGCGACGAGCTGGACCTGAAGTACTTTTCTTTATTGGCTTTTTGGCCTTTGGGCCTGCATTTAGCTCCCCTCATTTTGGGGGAGGAAGCCATTATTTGTTAGTTTTTATTTTTTTAGAGTTTCCTCTCTAGATTAGGTTAGGTAGATTTCTTTTTGGGATTTTGGAGCTACAAAGCATCCATGGAAATGAGTGGAGTTCATCTTGAGCAATGATCAATCCATTGAAGAGTAATTGTGTCTTCTTATCCCTTTTATGCTTTATTTTATTTCTTAATTTTTTTATACTTTAGATTCTTGAGTTTTGATAGTTGGCTTTCATTTTATGCAAGTAATTATTATTCTTCCATTAATTTCATGTTTCTTACCTTATTAGATTTAGGGTTTATGTGTTTTTCTTATTCTAGTTGCTTCCTTCATAGATGGTTATTGTTTATTCATGTTTTAGCTTAGAATTTTGTTTCCCCCAATTGGTGTTGGGTTGATTTTTAGTAATTTCATGTTTATTTGCTATTTGTTCATTTAGTTCATAGGTTAAGGTGAATTTTGGTGAAGACTTGATTTGTATCAATTGGTTGGTTTCATGAAAAATGGTTTCATGAAAAATTGGTTGGTTCATCATGTTATTAGTATTAGTTAGATTAATGTTTGATTTTTACTTAGTTGTTAGTCGAGTCTTGTTCGTTTCTTAGCTTGATAATCTGTATAGTTTTGTTTAAATTCTAGTCTTTGTTTTGTTTAGTGTAGTTAATTAGTTAGATTTGGTATTTGATTTCCTTAGTTAATACAATCTCTTGAAAAAATGATTTCGCACAACTAGCTAACGCCGTGGGTAGGCCTGTAAACGAACCGAACGAACACGAACGGGGCATGTTCATGTTTGTTTGTTTAAGTTTAAACGAACACGAACACGAACACGAACGCTTAACCGAACGAAAAATCATGTTCGTGTTCGTTCATTTAGCACATAAGGATGTTCATGTTCGTTTGTGTTCGTTCATTAAACTCTTAAACGAACGGTTCACGAACGTAAACGAACACAAATGAACATCAACGAACATAAGCGAACGAACATTAACAAACGAAGATGAACAAACAGAAAATCCTACATATTCTTGATTAACATCCAGAAGTTTTTACTCGAGAGGAGAGAGGTTGTGTAGTATTTTTTTAAAACTTTATTATATATACTAATATAAATGAACACACATAAATGAACGAATATAAACGAACAGTTCACGAACGATGGTTCACGAACATAAACGAACGAACATAACCGAACGTTTACGAACATAATTGAACGAACGAGAACGTTGTTCGTGTTCGTTCGTTTACTTAAACGAACATAAAATCTTGTTCGTGTTCGTTCGTTTATTAAACGAACGAACATAAACGAACTTCCCGCCGAACAAAATCACGAACGGTTCATGAACGTTCGGTTTGTTTACAGGCCTAGCCGTGGGTAATTCTATGCTTATTCCATTGCCTCCCCGTGTTCGACCCGTATGCTATGACACAACACCGTACGCTTGCGGTTACATTTTGATTATTAAAACTTTTTCGAAACAAGTTTTTGAACTACCCACAAGCTAAACCTTCCTTGTCCCCAAGGAAGAACCTAAACTAGCCTATATAAATGGACGAATGACAAGAGAAAGAAAAGGAAATATAAAAACAAACAACGACCTCCACGATTATCAAAACGAATGAATGCACGATCTCACTAGACATAACCCAATGCTTCGGTTTCCCATAAAAAAATGCAACTTACTTCCAAGTGGTCAATTAACAATAATAAAAGAAACACATATATACCAAGGTGTCAAGCCGACACAACACCAAGCCAAGCACATTGCAAGAAAAAGGTACCAAACAAGACTTTGCATAAATTACCGTAGTCGCTAGGGAAGGGGAGAGTGATCTACAAGAATGGATGCTCAAGGTTTCGCTCATTCACTCAATTGTGTTTACGGGGTTGGGTATACACTCAATGCCATCCCAATCGATAAATAGGAAATGCACTTTTGACGCATTTGAAACAACTCTCAAGTGTAAATATTTTTTATAAAATTGCACAAAATGAGGACTTTTGGGCAAGGCTAAGGGATAAAAGGGGTAAGGATTAGATGGGTTAAGGGGATTTCTTTTTTGGGGTTCAAAGGGTTTGCTTGTTTTTTTTTTCACAAGTTAGTTCTTCCCTCATGTTTTCAATGGATCAACAATTTATTCACAAGAAGTAGATGCATATTATTCTTTTTTTTTTCTCTTTTTTTATTTCTTATCTTTTTCTCTCTTTTTTTTGTTTTTCTTTTTTTTCTTCATGAACCCACAAGCTACGCTTGTTTTGGGGTTCAACATACTACCCACAAGCTATGCTTGTGTTTATTTATAGTCTAAATACCTACATTTGCATCATGACGGGAAGCTTAAACCAATGAAAGGTTATAGGTGTTAAAGTGGTTGCAAAAGTGGTTGCAAAAGGGGAATGTATGATTTTTTTTCTTTTAGAATTGGGGGTTTATTTAGAAATGATGGCCTCTATGCAAATTCATAATCAACCTAGACGAGAACTATGTCAAATACCTAAAGATACACCTCGATAGAAAGTAACACACAAAAAGAAAGAAAGTGAGATTGATTGTGAATGTGTCAATCCAAAACGACCCAAGTAGACACAAGTGTAATTTAGGGGGACTACGATAAAGAAGCTAATCCTATAGGTGACGTGAAACAATATACAAGGTGGTGTGTGTGAGAGACAAACTAAGATAAAATATGTTTCTTAAAAAATTTTTCACAACATGGTTATGTGCCACAAACTACACTAGTACACCTAACAATTAGATCATGTAAAGTGAGAAGTGGTCACTACAAGCTCTAACATCGTGGAGAGACGTCAAAAATCTTTTTGGAATTTTTTTTAAAGAAAGGGGGGGGGGTAAGATTTTACGAACACCTAAACAAAGTGAGACTGTGGGTATAGCATTTGTACCTATCTTATGTAGAGAATATGCAACTTTTGTTTTATTAAAAAGTAAAACCATAATGAATTAGAATACCTTATGTTTGCAGAAGCAGCATTCGTCTATAGTTCAAATAAGTTTTTGAACCGTGCGTAACAACTCAAGATATCATAGAAAAAGGGGTTGGTGATGGTTAGAAAAGTAGCTTCAAATAGATCTTGATTCTAGTGGGAAACAAGCGAGGGATTACGAAGAGTTTTTAATAAAAGAAGAGTACAAACATTCTTTTCGGTTAAATCTTGCAACCTGGTGGCTAAAAACCGAACTTGAATGCAATGTGATGCTTGAATTATGCTACAACTAAAACAAATGCGTATAAATGAAAACTTAAACCTAGATGATGTTTGTTTACATTCAGCATAAACGTAATATAATGAAAACAGTAAAGGAGGTAATTATGTTCTTAAAATATTCAAATATTTAATAAGGAAACAAGAAGACCGATCTAACAATGAAGCTTTTAAATATCACTTAACGTTACAAACCCTAGTTAATTGTATGAACATTGTTAACACGTGGGAACATGTACAATTAATCGTATACTCTCATGAATGATATCTCATAAAAAGTATTATAAAACTTAATTATTTAAACAACAAAAAAAAAAAGAACAAATCATGTCTAGCTCAGTTGGTCTTCCTAAGGGCGGTAACATCTTGGGGGCTGTGGATGGGATCCCAGTTTACCCGGGTTCAAATCCAAGGGGAGTCTAATTGAGGGAATTAGGAGTACCCAGTCCTTGGGCTGATTCAGTCATAGACTAGGCTGCACCCCTGCCCAGTCAAAGATTGTGGTTGGGCTTTAGATCCAACGTAATATCTACATATTACATATTACATAATAATCCATTCAAGTTCCTTAGAATTACTAATTAGGGGCTGTTTGTTTTAAAAAAAAAGAATAATCTCTTAAGCCCGGCCTCTTAAGTCTAAAAACTAAGATTTGGAGACTTAAGGCTGCTTGTTTTATTTTTAAGAAAAAGTCTGAAAACCTCCTAACGTCCTTAGAAATTTTAAGAGATGAAATAAGATTTCAGACTTCAGAGCTCCTAAAAAACAAACCAAACCTTAGTAAAAGCAATTAGTCCTTAGTTTTGGATGAAATGGACTCGTCCATGGGCAGAGAAATAATGATGATCAAGACTCAAAAGAAAAGTGAAGACATATCTATATATATATATTAAAAGAAGGTTTTTGCTGATGTCATCAAAATGAAATTGAATGATTTTATTGGTCAATTAAACAAATCATATCAAATGATGATGTCATAATCAATTTCCATTTTTTTTCCAAAATTTACATACCTAAAATTTCTCATTAATTTATTAGTTTCCCTTTTATAATTTACATTTTGTATTCTTATAATTATTTGATTAAATTACTTATTACCCCTTAGTTTTTCAATTTTCACTATGAATTAAAACCAGTTAAGTTTTTTGTTTTTCTTTTTTATAAATTACACCCTTATAATCGTCTCGACCATACCTTCAAAATGAGTATAATATTGAATATTTTTTTAATTTATTTATATTAGTAAATATTAAGAATAGATATAAATTAAGTTGTTTACATTTTATTACAATTCTATCGTTGATATTCTTGAAATTTAAAGATTCCTATTTTTAATCTAAATTTTTTATAGATTATTTATAAATAATAAAAGTTTATTTTATTTAAAACGCTATTGTTGATGTTCTTGAAATTTAAAGATTTCATCCTTTTAATCTTACTAATTCTATAGATAATTTATAAATAATAATTTTTTTTAAAACCCTACAAATCAAAAACACTATATAATTTATTTCATAATCCCTCCCATTTTAGAGTCATTCACGAAATCCAAATCTTTCAACAAAAGAATTTCAAATATTTTAACAACTATTAGATGACTAAAATATTTAATAATAAAGTAAGAGTAATTTTTTTTTTCATTTAAATCGTTGATTAATTATAATTATTTTAATAAATAATAATTCTCTACTTACTCAATTTCAAAGAAAGCTTTGAATAAAAAAATGAAAGAAAAGTAATTTAAATGTTATATATACAATTTCCTAAATGGTTATGATTAAACTAAATCATTAATGTTTCTTTTATCAATTAACTAAGTCATATTTATATTGTTAATTGGATATTACGTTTGGTTTGTGGTGAATTATTTGTGAACTTTATAATGCAAATGTTAATTCTTATTAGAAACTAAAACAATATGTTTAAATCGTCTGTGTATTACATGGGCCATTAACTAGTTAACCTTATAGGAAACTATTCAATTCTATATATATATATATATAGTGGGAGGTTCATACGAAAAATATAACTTTTTAAGAAAATGCATGCGAGAAGCAATCTCAACCATTCATTTCGGTCAACAAAGACGGCTTTGACCGGTCCCCCCTTTAATAATCTCTACCTTCGCATGAATCGCGTCAATCCTCCGTAATCACGTCCACCATAACCGCGAGATGAGTGGCTGAGATTGCTCCTTACTTTTTTTTAAATTGACATGCTTTTCGTTTGAACCTTCCCCTACATATATATATATATATATATAGAGGAAAGTTCAAATGTGAACTACTTTTTGGTTGTGAACGTGAGGACAGCCGAGAGCGCGACACGTGGTGGATGACTAGGTGCCACGTCGTCTTTGAGTGTGGTCCCCCCCCTTTAATTCAATGCCCTCCCCATGAATCGCGCCTAGTCATCCGCCGTGGACTTGACGTGGCGCCTAGTCATCCGCCACGTGTCGCGCTCTCGGTTGTCCTCACGTTCACAACCAAAAAGTGGTTCACATTTGAATCCACCCCTATATCTATATATATATATAAGAAGAAAAAACCAACATTAATTATTACAAGATCTGCAATAGTTTATTATTGAGAAGTGTATACTTTTACACACTTTGAGAAAAATTATATTGAAGAAAAAACCAACATTAATTATTACAAGATCTCCAATACTTAATTTTACACACTCAAAGCTCCAAGAAACACACCGTAAACGACTCTCATCGAAAAAAATTACGCACTTAATTAGAGATAAATTATTCGGAAAGATTAAAAAAATGTCCCTTTTTCTGGAATATGGCTTGATGATATCCATCATGCATCTGGTGGCTTATCTATTACCGGGTAAGAACTATAGCTTGTTAGGTAACAGGCCCCCTTTGGATCACCGTTTTCTCTTACTATAAACATATATCCGTCCATTCCCCAATCCTTTCCCCACGAGTTCTTTAGTATCCAGTACTTGACTCCCTCCGGTGTTTCACCCCATCCCACCGCAACAACTGCGTGTGCGTTCTGTGTGCCCGTACAGTCGGCGCCCGTATAAATTCCCTGAAATCAATCAATCAATCATGTGTACGTCCGTCATTTTTTGATTAATTAATTAATCTAATGAAATGATCGATGGTAACATATATATATATATATATATATATATACTAGTTTTGATCCCGTGTAATACACGAGATAATTTCAAAAAATTAAATTATGTCAAAAACCTTATATTACAAATATGAATTGTTATGCTATTGATCTTTTAACATCAATATTATTTTCTATAAATACATTAATTTTATTTAAAAAAACTACAACTTTATTTATTTTTAATTTAATTCAATTGATATCAAATTAATGACCATAAATACAAAGTCACATACGAGAAATCAACAACTTCAACTTGGAATATAAACATGAATAGAATCATCATAATTATATCATCATGTGTAGGAAAAAATAAAAATTAAAAAGCGTTTGATTAATTACCTTTGTGTGTGTATGTGTAATTGGTAGTGGCTTAATTAAGAGAGTTGCAGCAATTGATTGAGATTGAGAGATTGAAAGGGGTATTTATAGATTGTGATTGAGAGATTGAGATTGAGATTGAGGTCTATAAATCTCTTTTATCTTTATCCTTTTTTCCTATAACAATAATAAATTATAATATCATAATTTTAATAAATATCTATATCATTTTAATAAATGAATTATTTAAATGTTAAACTAAATAAATATATATATCATTTTAAAAAATCATTTTTAATACTATATGTTAAATCACAAATATATATATACATATATAAAATAAAAAATAAAAAATGATTATATTTTTTTGTTCCAACAAGTTATATGGAATTTTCTTAAGAATTAACAAAATAGGAAAAATAATAATTATGTATTTTTGTTCCAACAACTTTGGAAAACTTTTAGAAAATTGTACTTTGAAAATAGAGAGAATATTTTTAATTCTTTATATCACAAATGAAAAATAATAATACGTGTATTGATTATATTAAATATTACACAAATATATGTAGAGGATTTTTTAAACCGTTCCATTTAATTATGTATTTTTGAAAGTGGTATTTATCTTTTACATTATTTTATTTATTGTTTTCATATTTTTCTATAGTTTGGATTAAAAGATTTGATTTAATTATGTAGAGGATTTTTTAAATCGTTTGATTTAATTATGGAGATGATTTTTGAAAGTGATATTTATCTTTTACATTATTTTATATATTGTTTTGATAACCGAAACCGGCTCTACATTATTTTATTTATTGTTTTGATAACCGAAACTGGCTCACCAGAACGCGACACGTGGCAATTCGGCTCACCAGAGCACGACACGTGTCAATCAGTTACTCTTTTATTATATATAGATATGTAGAGAATTTTTTAAACCCTTTGATTTAATTATGTATTTTTGAAAGTGGTATTTATCTTTTACATTATTTTGTTTATTGTTTTCATATTTATCTATAGTTTGGATTAAAAGGTTTGATTTAATTATGTAGAGGATTTTTTAAACCGTTTGATTTAACTATGTAGAGGATTTTTGAAAGTGGTATTTATCTTTTACATTATTTTATTTATTGTTTTGATAACCGAAACCGGCTCACCAGAACGCGACACGTGGCAATTCGGCTCATCAGAGTACGACACGTGTCAACTCAGTTACTCTTTCATTATAGATATATATATATATATATATATATATACCATACCTCTTTATAATTAAAGAAACCCTCGTATACGTGTATGTTGACAATTACTGGTTGTTTTGCAACTGCTTCCAGGAGAGCCTTCTCGTCGTCGATAGGAACACTCTCGAATCCTGAAAGTTGTACGGGTCGATTTTGGAGCTGCATGAATGCACGCACGCAATTTAATTAGTTATTTAATTAGAAGGCAACTTAATTAAAAATGAATGAATGAATGTATTAGGTAGCTAGGATTATTTGGAGCTGCAGGATAATTAAGTGCATGGTTTGGTTTGAATGAAATATATGGTTGTTTGGAGAGACGGATCTAGAACTTTTTTCAGACGGTGGCACCATTTAACTATAAAAAATATATTTAAAGAAAATTTTCACAAAATCTTTATTGGTCTAGTGGTTTGTTCATTGACTTTCAAAGGTAAAGTCTCAAGTTCAATTCTTGGTACAAACAATTTTTTATATAAACACTAAATATGAAATTTTGGTACAAACAATTTTTTATATAAACACTAAATATGAAATTAAAAGCAAAAATCTATTATATAAACACTAAATATGAAATTAAAAGCAAAAATCTAAAAAAAATGTCTCTAATAGGACTTGAACCCATGACCTCATGATTACAAGGCAAGTAACTAACCAACTCAACCAAAGAAAACTTTTGTTTTTATTGTATTTTCAAAATATATATGGTGGCACACGACAAATTGATACGGTGGCACCGTAATTTTTTACACTACGACGGAGGAATTTGACGGTGGCCCGTGCCACCGTGTGCCCCTCTTCAAATCCGTCCATGGTTGTTTGGTAATTGTTGTAAATGAAATCTGGACACTGAACGGTTAAGGGACACCCAAGCTGCAAAAGCATTCAGAGGGTTTTGGAACCATTAAGAGGCCGATCTTTTTTTTTTTTGTTGCCAAACAGGGATTTACCTCTTAGAGATCCAGAGGCTGGTTCATAATGGAACTGTTAAGTGGTAAACAAATTAACGGGCCCCTGGTATAAGGGAATTAGTACCTACCTTTCGAGGGCAGCAAAAACCTCGTTGTGGAGGTTCATTGTAAGGGTAGGCGTCCTCTGTGGCCGAACCGCCATTTTGGGCTAAATATTCCAATCCTAAGGATGGTGCGGCTCCGTTACATCCTCCCCATTCTCCTTGATCCCAACAGTCGACGAGTTGTTGTTCCGAAAGTCTATGTAGCTGGCCTTTTTGGATAGCAAATGTCGATTCTAGTGAACCTATCAATGCAAACGCCCAACAACTTCCACATTGGCCTTGATTCTTGGGAGGGTTAACCACGTTCTTTTGTCTCCAATCAAATTCGCGTGGTATGTTTTGGCGATCAACACGCTTCACGTGGCGATCAATTATACGCTTCACCCGGCTCGAATTCCTCCTTGCTCCAAGGCTGCGGCTGCGGGCACTATGGTCAAGCTTGTTCCCCGTGTAAAACCGTCCCACCTCTTCGAATGTCACATCAGCCATCTTGTTCAGCTCCATAGTGTATGGCTGCTTAGCCTTGTTATGGGCATCAACACGTTTCACCGTGTCCATGAAGATAACAAACCGTCTATGCTTCTCGTCATCGCCTGCCTCCGGCTTGTTGTGGTGTTCCCTCCACCTCTCGTACATCGCCCACTTGGCCTCATCTGATTCCAGATCGGCCTCCGTGTATTCAAACCCCGACCCCGCTCTCGCCAACCCTATGACCGAAACCAAAACAACTGAAAACAAAACAAACCTCCTCATTTTCATTTCTTCCATCCTTCTTACAATTTTGTTCTCCCAATATGATATGATTGATATACATTGATTGATGGATGGATGATTGAATTTGGAAACTCTCATTATAAACAACTAATTACTTACAATTTAGATTGAGTGGATGAGAGCTCAAGTTGGGGGAGAAGAATGCTATCATCCAACCACTTCTAAATATATATATATATATATATATGCTCCATCCATATATATAGCTAGGATTAATTTGTGGATAAACCTCACCTAAAAACTAGGCAGGTGGAATCCTTCCACTTCCAAGGGGAGTCTAATTCAGGGCATTAGGATTTAGGAGTACCCGGTCCTTGGGCTGACTGGACTGCATGCACCCCCGGCCCAGTCAAAGACTGTGGTTGGGCTCTAGGTCTAATGTAAGCTGGGCCGGGACATCGGCGGATTAGTGGACTTCCCGTGGATGCTCAATACCTCCGGGGAGGTAGGTGTATGTGTGTTTGTAGTAGTTGTTCATTGGTTCGATACCGTTATGCCTTCCAAAAAAACAGCTAAAAGAAAAAGAATAAACATTATATACAACTATATATATATATACCGTATCTACATAATAATCCCTTCAAGTTCCTTATAATTACTAATTAGGGACTGTTTGTTTTTTTAAAAACAAAAATCTCTTAAAACTTCTTAAGTCTAAAATTAAGAGGTTTGGAGACTTAAGGCTGTTTGTTTTATTTTTAAGAAAAGGTCTGAAAACCTCCTAGCGTCCTCAGAAATTTTAAGAGGTGAACCATCCACCTCTTAATTTTTAGATGTAAAAATTAGACTTCAAGCTTCAGAGCTATTAAAAAACAAACCAAACCTTAGTAAAAGCAATTAGTCCTTGGTTTTGGGTGAAATGGACTTGTCCATGGGAAGAGAACTAATGATGATCAAGACTCAAAAAAAAAAGTGAAGACAAATTAACCTTATATGAAACTATTCAATTCTTTATATATAAAGAAAAAAGCAACATTGATTATTACAAGATCTCCAATAGTTTTTATTAGGGAGAATATAGTTTTACACACTTAGAGAGAAATTAATGGGAAAGATTGTTAAGACATCCATCATGCATCTGGTGGCGTCCTCAGAAAAAAGTGGCTTAATTATTAAGACATCCATCATGCATCTGGTGGCGTCCTCAGAAAAAAGTGGCTTAATTATTAAGACATCCATCATGCATCTGGTGGCGCATCTAGGACTGGGTAAGAACTACAGCTTGTTAGTTGACAGGCCCCCTTTGGATCACCGTGTTCTCTTACTATATACATGTATCCTTTCATTCCCCAATCCTCTCCCCAGGAGTTCTTTAGTATCCAGTACTTGACTCCGTCCGGTGTTTCACCCCATCCCACCGCAACAACTGCGTGTCCGTTGTCATTGCCCGTACAGTCAACGCCCGTATAAATTCCCTGAAATAAATCAATCAATCATGTGTCCGTCATTTTTTGATTAATTAATTTAATGAAATGATGGTAAATTATATAACATATACATACCTCTTTATAATTAAAGAAACCATCGTATACGTATATCTGGACAATTACTGGTTGTTTTGCAACTGCTTCCAGGAGAGCCTGCTCGTCATCGATAGGAAGAGTCTCGAATCCTGCAAGTGTTACGGGTCGATTTTGGAGCTGCATGAATGCACGCACGCAATTTAATTAGGTAGTTACAAGCTAGGAAATTAAATTAAAAATGAATGAATGAATGTATTAGCTAGGATTAATTTGGAGCTGGATAATTAAGTGGTTTGAATGATTAAGAGGCTCTTATGATATATATATATATATATATATATATATATAGTGCAAAATGAAATATGGTTGTTTGGTAACCGTTGTAAATGAAATCTGGACTGTGAATGGTTAAGGGACACCCAAGCTGCAAAAGCATTAATTAGAGGGTTTTGGAACCATTAAGAGGCCGGTCTTTTTTTTTTTTTGCCAAACGGGGATTTACCTCTTAGAGATTCAGAGGCTGCCTCATAATGGAATTGTTAAGACCATCCGTAATGACATCGGTAGGGGGTCGGTACCGCCACTGACGTCGGCGGTAACACCGTCGACGTCCCCAACGGGTGTCTACCGCCCCCAAATGCCGAGCCCAAGGGGTTTTGCAAATGTCATACCCGAGGGATGCGGCTACCCGCAATCCCCAAAAATACGGGTATACAATTGGAGCTTACATTGCGAGAGAAGGAGCGCATACGCAAAAAATACAGGTGGGATCCGTATTTTTAGTTTTAATTTTAATTTTAATTATGAAATTTATTTTTAATTTTAATTTTAATTTTAATGTAATTTTAATTTTAATTTTAATGTTAGTTATTTTAATTTAAAGTAAATTATTTTAATATATTTTAGAAATAAAAAAATGGTATGAGGTTATAAGGGGTACGGTTAAGGATGGAAATGTATGGTGGTGGTAGGGTAGTGGTAAGATAGTGGAAAGCTGATGCGGTAGCAAGTATGAAGCGTATGAAAGGTACGGTTAAGGATGACCTAAGAGGTAAACAAACAATCCTTGGTAAGGGAATTAGTACCTACCTTTCGAGCGCAGCAAAAACCTCGTTGTGGAGGTTCATTGTAAGGATAGTCCTGCTGTGTGGTCGCACCGCCATTCTGGGCTAAATATTCCAATCCTAAGGATGGTGCCGCTCCGTTACATCCGCCCCATTCGCCTTGATCCCAACAGTCGACGAGTTGTTGTTCCGAAAGTTGATGTAGTTGGCCTTTTTGGACAGCCCATGTCGATTCTAGTGAACCTATCAATGCAAACGCCCAACAACTTCCACATTGGCCTTGATTCTTGGGAGGGTTAACGACGTTCTGTTGTCTCCAATCAAATTCTTTTGGTATGTCGTGGCGATCAACACGCTTCACACGGCTCGAATTCCTCCTTGCTCCAAGGCTGCGGCTGCGGGCACTATCGTCGATCTTGGCCCCCGTGTAAAACCGTCCCACCTCTTCGAATGTCACATCAGCCATCTTGTTCAGCTCCATAGTGTATGGCTGCTTCGCCTTGTTATGGGCATCAACACGTTTCACCGTGTCCATGAAGATAATAAACCGTTTCTGCTTCTCGGCATCGCCTGCGTCCGGCTTGTTGTGGTGTGCCCTCCACCTCTCGTACAACGCCCACTTGGCCTCATCCGATGCCAGATCGGCCTCCGTGTATTCGAACCCCGACCCTGCGATCGCCAACCCTACGACCGAAACCAAAACAACTGAAAACAAAACCAACCTCCTCATTTTCATTTCTCCCATGTTAATTTTTTATAATTTTGTTTTCCCAATACGATATGATTGATCTATTTATTGATGGAAGGATGATTGAAGTTGGAAACTCACATTGTATGCTTTTTACACAGCAACTGATTACTTACAATTTAGATTGAGTGGATGAGAGCACAAATTGGTGGAGAAGAATGTTATCATCCAACCACTTCTAAAGATCCGATATAAACTCCATCCATAGCTAGGATTAATTTCTGGATCAACCTCCGATTATTAGCTCCATACAAATAAATTCCTGACGACTTTTTCCGATGCTACTTTTTTGCCATCACCCGAAGATTTTGAACCGAATACACCCTCACAGGCCACCATTTAACCCACTGCACATATAAGCCGAAATCAATCTCGTTGTCAAGCAAACAGCCATAACATGGTCGAGAGTTTCATTCCTTGGTACTCAAGCGAATTCAGCACCACGCCTCGTTTTCCCAGATTATCTTTCGTGGCTAAGCGGTTACCGAGAGTCCTCCAAAGATGAATATTCGCCTTACTTAGGATTAGACGAATCCAATCAGTAGCCGTGTCTGTGCCTGTCAACACAGGTAGTTATTGATAAGGGTTCTCAATGAACGAACCGTATACTTGCTGCTTGAGTCTAAAAACTACTACCAGCCGCTGCCACCGCCTTTTAGATGAAAAAATTCTGTAGGTTGATCCCCAAAATAAAGCCGCTAGTTCCCCTTCTAAACTTTTGATCACGTTCCATACGCTCCTTTTATTATCACTTCTGTTCGGAGAGAGATTACATAGCTTTACAATCGTATTCCATAATAAACACTCCAAATGCCGCTGGGCTACAAGCCCTTCGACTGTTTGGGGGTTAGTTTGAATGGACCGACACGTGATATTGATATATATATATATATAGAGAGAGAGAGAAGTTCAAATGTGAACCACTTTTTGGTTGTGAACGTGAGGACAGCCCAGAGCGCGCCACGTGGCAATCTGAAAATTTTTCGACTTAGTGTTATTCATACTAAATAACGCTATCATTCAGACTGAATAAAGCGTTATTCAATATGCATAAGGCTTACTCGCACTCTGACACACTCTGACACACTCTGAAGCGGGCGGGTTAGCCGCGGGTCAAGGCTTATTCAGTCCGAATAACGCTTTATTCAGTATGAATAACACTTATCCGCAGATTTATTCAGAATGAATAAGCCTTGACCCGCGGATGTCAGATTGCCACGTGTCGCGCTCTGGGCTGTCCTCACGTTCACAACCAAAAAATGGTTCACATTTGAACACACCCATATATATATATATATATAGGGTTAAGTTATTTTGTTAACCCATTAATTTGTGTTAACTGTGTTAACCATATAACCACCGTTGATCATTTCAATGAATGGCTAAGATTAATTTCCTAGATTTGAGGGAAGTTAATTAAATCCTAAAATAAAGGAGGTTGACCCACATATGCAGGAAAATAGGGAAAATAAAGAAATTCTATTGGTATATATATGTATGTATGTATATATATTAATGGTCATTCGTGTGAAAAATCAAAACTTTATATTTTATATAATAACTAGTTGATAAGCCCGGGCTTCGCACCGGGTTCATGAATAGTAGCTACTAACACTTTAACATATTTCAGTCAATATACTATATATGACTAAAACATAAAATGAAATATAAAAAACTAAAAGATATAACATGAATAAGTATTATAAGTTTAGGGGGCTGATATGTAAGTTTAAAGGTGGGTATAGGATTTGGGTCGGTTGGAACGTATACATATATATATATATATATTGTATATAATAAAATAAATACATGAAAAAAAAATATTCAATATTAGGCTCATTTCGATCTTATCGACGATACGATTATAATGACGCAATTTATTAACATTAAAACGTATTTTTTAACATATTTTAGATCGTATCGACGATACGATTATAATGGTGTAATTTGTTAAAATTAAAACGTATATAAAAGTAAAGATATAAAGTGAATAAATATTATAAGTTTATGGCGTTAATATGTGAATTTGAAAATGGGTATAATATTCGAGTTGGTTGGAGCTTATATATAGTATACAACAAAATAGCTACATCAAAAAATATTCAATATTAGACTCATTTCGATCGTATCGTCGATACGAACATATTTGTAACACCAGTATTTCGAAAATAATATTAACTAGTAATTTTAAGAATATAAACCACATTTTCACCATTATAACTAAAAATAACATTCAAGTTACGAAAACGTTAAATAGATTTATTACAGTTATCCCGCAAGAAATAATTAATTACAAATATTTATGTTCCAATAATTATATTAAGAAAATATCCAATTCACTTGTCGGAACCATCCTCGCAGCTAGCCTCAAAGCGGAGCCTTGCCTTTGCCCACACCCAATCCCGAACCTGAAAAAAAGGGGAAACAACTAAAGGGTAAGCTATAAGCTTAGTGAGCAAACACCGCACGTACCTTATGTTACCATGCACGCACATACCATAATCGGTGCCATCACAATCACAACAACAATCTTATACCAATTCAAAATTTCCAATGAAATAATTTCAACGATAATTCCAACAAATAACCAACCAATAATGCCAAACAATAATCGACTCTCATGCGGTCATAAAGCTCCCGTCAGTTTGGACACGGGTCGGCCCCCACAACTCACCAAGGGCATGTGGTTCCCTTTCTCCCGTCAGTTTGGACACGGGTCGGCCCCCACAACTCACCAAGGGCATGTGGTTCCCTTTTTCTCGCCAGCTTAGGACGCGAGTCCGCCCCCACAACTCATCAAGGGCATGTGGTTCCCTTTTTCTCGCCAGCTTAGGACGCGAGTCCGCCCCCACAACTCATCAAGGGCATGTGGTTCCCTTTCACACACACAATCACAATACATACATACATAACGGAAAAGAGTACACGTAGTGTAACTCACACACAAATTACGCATATATACATTCACAATAATATAAAGCACGTACAGTGAAACTCACCTGAATCGCCGCGATAACCAACACGCAAAACTAGTACGATCCCTCTAACCGAACACCTGAATTTGCAACAATTTATAACTATAATTAGGACCCTCAAACAGTCCTAAAAGAAGCCTAAACAAGTCCCTAAGAAGTCCTATAAACTACCTCGACCAAACGGTTTAAAACGGACTCAAAACGGAAGTCGCGGGTTGCGACTACCAACGAGGGTTTTTAGCTACAACTCCAATTTCGACCGAACCCATCGAAATCAAGTTCATATAACATCCCATAACAATTATACACAACCACATGACAATAATTACACCAAAACACTAATCAATTACACCCAAATCGGTGTTCATGCAATTACCCCCCAAAACTTAACCCGAACTCTCATACTTGACCCAAATCGTGATGACTACACTATCCAACAATTAAAGGGGGGTTTAGAATTCATACCTTGAGATCTATTAACAAACCACACTTGATTATCCGCCGTTTGCCTTCGAGAATCGCACGCACACACCACTCAAATCTTCAAAACACCAAAATTCGACTTTCTGAAAATTCCAGTCCACTTCGGGAAGTTGCTGCTCTCAACTGGAAACTCCGATCGCTAATCCCTCCGGTCAGATTGTAGATTGATGAGTCGTGAACCTACTGTCCAAATTTCACGACGATCCAACGGTTGACGAGGGAGAACGAGCCATTTTCCCACAGCCGCGCAAACCTGACGGGAAATCCGAAAATTTCCCCTTTCCCTCTCCTCTTGCCCTAAAACGGTTTCTTGATCAAAACAAGCCAAAATCAAGTTTCTACATCATCCATGGTCAAAATCTAACGTTTATAAACATTCAATTTCATAAACTTCATACCAATTGATGACCAATTGGTCACCACTTCCAACCCTTAACCCTAACCCAAGAATTATTCAATACTACACCAATGATTGAGTACAAGCATAAAGATCATACCTTTAATGCGAATTAAGTAGTCACAACCCCAATAGATCCACCGTAAGCCTTCAATTTGATCTCCTTGCTCTTCAAATCTCTCCATCGCCAACTCTCTCTCTCTCTCCCAACTCCCTGATGATCGATTTCCAGGGGAGTGGAGGGTTTCCTTTGGCTTATATCCTTCTAATCAACCCTTAAGTTCCATAATTAACAACTGAACCCCTCAACTTTTGGAAACAGTAATACACAAAATAAGTTTAACTTAAAGGAAATCCGTTAACTTGCGTAAAAGGGAAAAAGGGGTGTTACAATATTGGCGTAATTTATTAAAATTAAAATGTATTTTTTTAACGTCTTTATGCCAACACACGATATATGATTAAAACGTAAAATGAAATATTGAAAAGTAAAAGGTGTAAATTGAATAAACCTTGTAAGTTTTAAGTTTATGGGGCTAATATGTAAATTTGAAAATAGATATAGGAGTTGGGTCGGTTAGAAGTTGGAACGTATATATATATATAGTATATAATAAAGGGTTAATTACATGGGTGTGTATCGAACTTGTCACGTTTTTTCATTGTATGTATCCAACTTTTAAAATTGTCATTGTATGTACTAAACTTGTAAAAAATTTGCATTGTAATAACCGGTTTACCTGCTGAGTAGGTAACCGGTCACAATGCCACATAGACTGCCACATAGGTTCAAAGATTGAGTAAATTACAATTTTCGTCCCTCTAAGTTACTGATTAGGTTCAAGGACCTGTTTTGAGTAAATTACAATTTAACTTTTATCAACCACCACCACCTATACCACCACCACCACTGCCACCACCAGCACCACCACCATCCACCACACCACCACCAGCACCACCATCCAGCACCACCATCCACCAGCACCACCCTCCACACCACCACCAGCACCAGCACCAGCACCACCATCCACCACACCAACACCAACACCACCCTCCACACCACCACCACCATCCACCACACCACCACCAGCACCACCCTCCACACCACCACCACTACCACCACCAGCACCACCACCATCCTCCACACCACCACCAGCACCATCGCCACCCTCCACACCACCACCACCACCCTCCAGACCACCACCACCGTCGTTGCCTCCAAACCACCACCACCACCACCGCCCTTCAAACCACACCACCACAGCCACCATCTCCGCCACCAAAGCTTTTAGTCCCAAACCCTAAATCAATTTCAGATTTGCAGAAACCACCATAACCACCATCGATTTCAGATTTCGATTTCATATTTCAGATTTTGAACACTGAGAGAGAGAGAGAGAGATGGAAGAGACGTCGCCGGTGGTGGTTGCGATTTTGGGTGGTGGTGGTCGCGGTTTTGGCCGGAGATTTGCAGAAACCACCATCTCGATTTTAGATCTCCAGAAACCCTAAGTCGAGAGATAGAAGAGACGTCGCCGGTGGTGGTTGCGATTTTGGGTGGTGGTGGTCGCGATTTTGGCCGGAGACGTCGCCGGAGACATGAAGAAGAAAGCCGGAGACTGTGAAGAAGAAAGAGGGGGGGGGGTTATAAAAGGGTAGTTTCATTTTAGCCCCTTGTTCTTTCATTTGTTTTTTAAAAAAGCCACAGGGACCAAATCTGTAATTTACTTCTTTTAAAAATAAAAAAATAAAAATCCACGTCACATATAACTTGACACATCAGCGTTTTTGTAGGTAAAGTACACACAATGCAAATTTTTTACAAGTTTAGTACATACAATGACAATTTTAAAAGTTGGATACATACAATGAAAAAACGTGACAAGTTCGATACACACCCATGTAATTAACCCTATAATAAAATAACTATGTCAAAAAATATTCAATATTAGGCTCATTTCGATCGTGTCGACCATACGAATATAATGTCGTAATTTGTTAAAATTAAAACGTAATTTTTTTACGTTTTATAGTCGATACACGATATATAACTAAAACGTAAAATGAAATATTGAAAAGTTAAAGGTATAAAGTGAATAAATCTTAGAAGTTGAGGGAGTTAAAAACATAAATTTGGAGATGCTATTTGATGGAGGACGCGCGGATCTAAAGACCGGTCATGGGTGGGTCATGGGCAGGTTTGGGTCAAAAGATGAGAGAGGAAAGGGTGGGTTTGGGTCGCGGGTCGGATCTTGGGTCGGGCTGGGTGCTGGCGGGTCGGGCCGCCTGATGTTTGTATACTATATATAATATGGCAACATGCTAAGCTAGTATTATTTTATATAAAATAAGAGATGCACTAAATAATTTTTATAGTTTTGTGTGTTTTCAAATCGCAATTTACATATGTAAGTTTCAAGGTCAGTGTGATGGTCAAAAATTTTGAAAAAGTTCTACGTTCTTAAAATTTGTGAGATTAACATTTTGTTTGACGATAAAAATTAAGCTATACCGTTCGGAAAATCTATAGGAGGCATACCATGCATCTCTAGGAAATGCACTCCATAGGCTTAGTATTGAATCAGGTTTCAAGGACAACTTCTATACATGTCTCATAATCCAATATTGAGGATACCACGTGTACCTTATATATAGAGAGGCTTTTTTTACTACTCATTGTTGTTCATTGTGTGAGATTGTCAGTATAGCATTATGCCTATCTTATGTAGAGAATATGCAACTTTTGTTTAATTAAAAAGTAAAACCATAACGAATTAGAATACCCACATGCATTTATAGTTCAATTAAGTTTTTGAACCGTGCGACAACTCAAGATATCTTAGAAAAAGGGGATGGTTACAAAAGTAGCTTCAAATAGATCTTGATTTTAGCATGAAACAAGCGAGGGATTACGAAAAGTTTTTATTAAAAAAAGAGTACAACCATTCTTTTCGGTTAAATCTTGCAACCCGTTGGCTAAAAACCGTGCGAGCTTGAATGCAATGTGTTGAATTATGCAACATCCGAAACGAATGTGTATAATGAAAACTTAAACCTAGAAGGTATTTGTTTACATTAAGCATAGACGTAATATAATGAAAACAGTAAATTAAAGGAGGTAATTATGTTTTTTAAATATTAAAATATTTAATAAAGAAATAGAAAGACCCGGTCTATAACAATGAACATTTAACACTTGGGAACACAATTAAATCGTACACTCTCATGAATGATTTCTCATAAAAAGCATTATAAAAACTTATTTAGACAACTAAAAAAGAAAAACATTATATACAACTATATACCATATCTATATATATAGGTTAGGCCCTTGAATAGAATTACTTAGGGGCTGTTTCTTTAAAAAAAATCTCTTAAAACCTCTTAAGTTTAAAAATTAAGAGGTTCGCGGACTAAGAACTGTTTGTTTTATTTTTAAGAAAATGTCTGAAAACCTCCTGACGTCCTCAGAAATTTTAAGAGTTGCACCATCCGCCTCTTAATTTTTAGATGTGAAATTAAACTTTAGATTTCAGACCTATTAAAAAATGTTAGAGTCACACATCAGCTAGACTTGGACCAATTCTTCACTATATATGTTGAAACATCTCCTTTCCTCAATGGCTCTTTTGAATATTACATCTAGGAGTTTCATATATTCTCACAAAAAAACAAACGACACCATAGTAAAAGCAATTAGTCCTTAGTTTGGGTCAAATGGACTTAGTCTATGGAAGAGAACTAATGATGATCAAGACTCAAAAGAAAAGTGAAGACAAATTAACCTTATATGAAACTAATTCGTTCTCTCTCTCTCTCTCTCTCTCTCTCTCTCTCTATATATATATATATATATATATATAATAATATATATATATATATATTTGGACGACAAGTTAACACAAATACGCTCCAGCGGTATCGAGCCTAAGAAAGTGGATCCCATAGACTGGATCCTCCCATACCGGCCCCGAACCCGTCCCAAAGGACTAGATCCAAAATCTGGATATTTCAGAAATGTCACCCGTGGGATTCGAATCCATTAATTATTACATGATCTCCAATAGTTTATTATAGAGAAGCGTATACGTTTACATGTACACTTAGAGAGAAATTATATTTAAATTTAAAAAAAAAAAAAAAGTCCTACTAAGGGTGAAGTTTTTGGAACATGGCTTAATAATATTGACGTCTATATATCATACAGCATTTGGTTTCGGTTTCGGTTCTAGGATAGGGTAAGAACTGTAGCTTGTTAAGTAACAGGCCCCCCTTGGATCACCGGTTTCTCTTGCTATTTTCATGTATCCTTTCTCTCCCCAATTCTCTCCCCAGGAGTTCTTTATTATCCAGTACTTGCATCCTTCTGGTGTAACACCCCATCCCACGGCAACAACTGCATGTGCGTTATCTTTGCCTTTACAGTCGTCGCCCGTATAAATTCCCTGAAATCGATCAATCATATGGTCAATTTTTTATTAATTAATTTAATGAAACGATGGTAAATTATATAGAACACATACCTCTTTATAATTAAAGAAACCCTCGTATAAGAACATGTTGAGAATTACTGGCTGTTTCGCAACTGCTTCCAGGAGAGCCTGCTCGTTGTCGATAGGAATCAACTCGTATCCTGCAGGTATTACGGGTCGATTTTGGAGCTGCATGCATGCAAGCAATTTAATTAATTATTTAGAAGAAAATTAAACTAGAAATGAATGAATATATTAGTTAGGATTTGGTTCTGGATAATTAAGTGGTTATAACGATTAAGAGGCTCTTATGATATAGTGCAAAAATATCGTCGTTTCGTAATTGTTGAAAGTGAAATCTAGACTCTGAATGGTTATGGGATACCCAAGATGTAAAATCATTCAGAGGGTTTTGGAACCATTACGTGTGGTGTTTGTTTACCTCTTAACAGTTCCATTAAGAGGCAATCTCTGAATCATCAAGAGGTGAATCCTGTTTGGCATAAAAATGGATTGCCTCAAAATGGTTCCAAAACCCTCTGAATGATTTAATATCTTGAACGTCTCTTAACCATTCAGAGTCCTGATTTCTTGCTCAACAAAACTACCAAACCACCATATTTCATTTTGCACCATATCATAAGAGCCTCTTAATGATTCTGACCACTTAATCATCCAACACCAAACCATTAAGCAACAGCCAAACAACAGCGATTCAAAGGCTGCTTCTTAATGGAACTTTTCAGAGGTAAACAAGCAGTCCCTGGTTAGGGAATTAGTACCTACCTTTTCATGGCAGCAAGCACCTCGTTTTGCAGGTTCACTATAAGGGTAGGCCTCCTGTGTGGTCGAACCGCCATTCTTGGCTAAATATTCCAATGCTAAGGATGGTGCCGCTCCGTTACATCCTCCCCATTCGCCTTGATCCCAACAGTCGACGAGTTGTTGTTCCGAAAGTTGATGTAGTTGGCCTTTTTGGATAGCCCATGTCGATTCTAGTGAACTTACCAATGCAAATGCCCAGCAACTGCCACATTGGCCTTGATTCCTGGGAGGGTTAACCACCTTGTGTTGTCTCCAATCAAACTCGGGTGGTATGTTGTGGCGATCAACACGCTTCACACGGCTCGAATTCTTCCTTGCTCCAAGGCTGCGGCTTTGGGCCTCAGCGTCTATCTTGGCCCCCGTGTAATACCGTCCCATCTCTTGGAATGTCAAATCAGACATCTTGTTCAACTCCATAGTGTATGGCTTCTTCGCCTTGTTATGCAAGTCCACACGTTTCACCCTATCCATAAAAATGTTAAAGCGTCTCTGTTTCTCGTCATCGCTTGTCTCCGGCTTGTTGTGGTGTGCCCTCCACCTCTCGTACATTGCCCACTTGGCCTCACCCGATGCCAGATCGGCCTCCGTGTATTCAAACCCCGACCCCGCAATCGCCAACCCTACGACCGTAACCAAAACAACTGAAAACAAAACCAGCCTCACCATTTTCATTTCTTCCATCTTTTTCTTAATTTTGTTCTCCCAATATTTTTACACAACAACTAATTAATTAAAATTTAGATTTTGTGGATGAGAGCTCAAGTTGGGGGAGAAGATTGCTATCATCCAACACCACTTGTAAATATCCGATATAAGGTCCATCCATATATATAGCTAGGATTAATTTGTGGATCAATCTCATTAATTGTTGTTTGGGGGCTAGCTTTCACTTTGATTTATTATTAAATGGCTAGGGGTATTTTCGACATTTTCCATATATTAATCAATTAATTAAGTTTCCCTAGTTGAAAGATTTCTTGCCATCTTCATTTCTAAAACCGTGAGTTTGCTTTCTTCCTTGTAACCACACCGCCGATTGATTTGCTCCTTTACCGGCAAAACCCCACCATTGCTTGCTCCTCCACCAGCAAAACCCCACCATCGCTTGCTCCTCCACCGGCAAAACTGCCACCGCCGCTTGCTCCTCCACCTGCTAAACGGCCATCGCCGTTTGCTCCTCCACCGGCTAAACCGCCATCGCCGTTTGCTTCTCCACCGGCTAAACCGCCACCACCGCCATCTTCCGCCTCCACCTTCTGCGCTGCCGCCGGCATCTGCCTCCTCCGCCTTCTGCATCGTCGCCGCCATCTGACTGCCCAACCGTGTGCACCCTTGCCGCCATCGTATTGCTCAACCGTATGCACCCCCGCCGTCATCGGTGCACATGTGTTTCGCTGCCGGAGCGCACATGTGTTTTGCTGGAATGTACCGGAGTCCGTCGGAGCAACCGCCTTCATCCTCCATCGTGGTTCTGACCCCGTTGCCGGAGACTGGGTCACTAGGTCATAAGGTTTTGGGAATCCGATGTACCATTTGTGTGGTTGTTGGTCACTGGGTCGTAAGGTTTTGGGAACCCAGTATACCTAGGTGTCGGGTCGTAAGTGAGTTGGGAACCCGGTACGCCTAAGGTCCTTGGTTCGTAAGGTTATAGGAAACCGAGGTACCATTTATATGTGTGGACGGTGTCGTCGGGTCGTAAGGTGTTGGGAACCCGAGGCACCATATTTGAATTTATGTGATGCATGGTAGGTTAGGAGTTAGAACCTCACTAAGCATGTGGAGCTTACCCTTTCCCTATTTCTTTCTTTTAGATACGAAGGAGGAGCACGCTTGATGGTTACCCGTATGGATTGGCATGGTTACCCGTATGGATTGGCATGGTTACTCCTGCGTTCTATTAATACTTCGTTATGAATACTATTTAATTGTTTGGATTTTAAATGATGGTTTGGAAAACTTAAATTGTTTTCGATTATGGATTGATTTAATTAAAAGAATTCCGGCTTTTATTTATTCATTTTTGTAATATGAAAATGCGAAAAATTTCCTCGAAAATTATGGGATCTTTCACGTAACCTTTAGATGAATACCAACTACTAACTGTTGTTAATCCAAAAACATAAAAATCAAAGTTAATGTTATTTATGATGACTTGTATCTATAGAGATATAAGTTGTAGATTTATTTAAATTTGTCAAGTTATACCTGAATAAGGAACTTTTATAATACGATGGTCTAAGACATTTTATAATACAATATAGTTGCCATCTCTACGCCACCCACCACCGACGACCTCGCCTACCACTACAAGAAAAGTTACATTTACCCCTTTGGCCACCCCTATAAACTTCGTGAACCCCCTGTAACCCAATCCACTACTAAAAAACTATATATTACTGACGAACATTACCGATTGCTAAAAACAGTAGGACATTTGCGAATGCTTTCTGATGGTAAATCGTCGGAAAACGCTCGGAAAATCGTCTGTAATCCATTGGAAAGTCACCAGTAAACGAAACAAAACAGTGGGAAAACAGTCGGCAAAAGCCGTTGAAAAGCAATTGATAAATGAAACAGTCGAAAAATAGTTGGTAAAATTCGTCAAAAAACTATTGATAAAGTCAATTTTCGACTGTTTTCAACTGTCAGTAATACCTGTTTTTTTGTATAGTTGCCCCCCCTTAAATATCGTGAACCTCTCGGCACCCCCCCCTCGCCCTTGCAACACCAACATCTCCTCATCTCCCTCATCCGTACTCACCTCCATGAGACATACACACACACACGCTTCTCCACCACCATTCTAAGAAACCTTCTCCCAACTTAGAATGGTGGTGGAGACTCCAGCTGCAACAAATATCGTAGTAGGCACTGTGGTAGTGTGATCCGCTTGTCGAGAAGAGAAAGTGGAAGGTGAAGGGAACAAGGAGGGCTGGGTGCTTGCCGAGAGTCAAAGAAGGGGTTATCGGAGATGCTGGTTCGGTGATGGCAAGTTGGCATTAACTGAGTTTTCCAATGGAATTAGGGACCAATGAATACTTTCAACGCAAAATGCAAACAATAACGATGTCAATTGTGGTTATTGAAGTCTAAGGGCCACTTTCAATGATTTGCGTAAACCACAAGGACCAAAATTGTAAAACATTAAATATTTGGCTTATTTTGAAAGTATTGATGAAACGATTATAATGATATATTTGTAAAAAAAGAAACGTATTTCTAATGCATCATATACAATTGTTTATGAAAATTTGGTAAGGGTGTAAACTGAAAAGTGTTTATAAAATATTCTATATATATATATATATATATATATATATATAGAGAGAGAGAGAGAGAGAGAAAAAGTTTTTTTTTTTGCAAAGCAAGAAAACCTTACAAGGCAAGGAGCTTCGGCATGGCCATCACCCCCTACCAAGCAGGCACGAAACTTTATTAAGCACACGCTAGCAAGAAGCTAGTCAAAACTGAGTACAACCAAGCCGAGTACAACAAGGGATTAGCAAAACCGAGTACAACAGCAAAACCAAGCCGTAAAACCAGGCCGAAAGACCAAAAAAAAAAAAAACAAGCAAGCCAAACTAGAAAACAAGGGATTAGCAAGAACCAGGTGCAGTGATCCAATTACTCAGGTTCATCTGCCACTTCTTGTTTCTGGAGCCAATCCACAACTTTGACAAAATTTGAATTGAAGGAAATGGGTCTTGAGATCTTTTCCGAATTATCGCATCATCCGTTGCAAAAAGAATGCTATTCCGCCATCTCCAAATCTGCCAAAGTGTAATAGCACAGACCGACGAAAAGACGACTCGTAGTTTGCGGTTTGTTCCCATCCTTTGCACCATGGACTTAAACGATGAAACCGAGGTTAAGAGAGGAGACTTAATACCCCACCAAGCCCAGACTTTTTTCCAAATAGCGCTGGATAAGGAACAAGTAAAGAAGCAATGATCCAACGTTTCAATATTATTACCGCATAAAACACAATCTAGCGATGGAATCGTGATACCCCTTTTCGATAAATTCCACTTGATAGGAACAGCCCCTCTGAAAAGTCGCCAAAGAAAAATGTTTATCTTCTTCGGGATTAAATTACTCCAGAACCTTTGATCATTTTCAACGGTATTCGAAGCCAACGTGTTATGGAGAAGCTTGGACAGCTGCTTAACAGTAAAAGATCCGGATTTATCCCAAACCCAAGACCACTTATCTGACCCTTCCGAACGGAAAGCAGACGAGGATAGAAGCGATTCGAGAGCCTGAAGATCATCTAACGCTCTACCTCTAATTTCCGATCACCAATCCCAAAGTCCTCTCCAAGACCCATTTATGATACTCCACCTATCTTTAAAACATGCATCTTTGTTTTTCGCCAAAGCATATAGCCTAGGGAAAATCTCCTTCAACTTTGATCCATGTCCCAACTCAGCATCTTTCCAGAAAGGAGTTTTTGAACCAAAAGCAATTGTTTTTTTAAAAGAAGCAATAAAGCTTTGATTTTGCAACACTATACCTTTGCAACAATTAATGATAGATGCCCATGTGCTTTTGGTCGCAAGTGCTCTAGAGTTAAAGATGCCACCATCCTTGCCATAAAGTTCAGAGATCACGTCTTTCCAAATCGCATCTTCAAACGAAAGAAATCTCCAAATCCATTTGGCTAATAGGGCGTCATTCTTGAACTGGAGGTTGGTGACTCCAAGACCTTTAGAAGCCGGGGTTTGAACATCGTTCCAGGCGATCCAATGCAGTTTTTTTTCCCTTTCAGAGAACCCCCAAAAAAACCCCCGTCGGATGGAATCCAAGCTTTTTATGATCGAAGAGGGGGCTTTAAATAAAGAGAAGAAGTGTAGCGGTAAAGCCGTAAGCACCGATTGAATCAAGGTGAATCTGCCTCCAATTGATAAACATTTAGATTTCCAGGCATTAAGTTTTTTTTTCACCTTTTCGATGACCACCGACCAAGCAGCCTTCTTGCGCATGTTTTCACCGACTGGTAGCCCCAAATAAGTAAACGGGAAAGAAGATGACTGACATTTTATTTTGGTAGCCATGGCCTCCACCTCTGAATCCGAAACCCCGATTCCAAACAACTTGCTTTTCGAAAAATTTATTCGAAGACCGGAAACTTCATAAAAACAGTTGAGGATCTTGGATAAGGAAACGATATTTTTATTTGTCCACTTCCCGAAAATTAAAGCATCATCAGCGAATTGCAGTAAAGACAAATTACGCTTTGAGCTTGCAAGCTTAATTCCCTTAAACAACCCTTTCTCACAAGCAATGAGAATCATCTGCTGAAGCACTTCTCCCGCCATTAGAAAGAGGTAAGGAGAGAGAGGGTCTCCTTGCCTTAGACCCCTATTCATTCGGAATTCTTCGGTTGGTGATCCGTTGATGAGAACAGAGGTAGATGCAGATTGTAGGCAACCACGAATCCACCCAATCCACTTTGATCCGAAACCCATTTGCTCCATAGTACGAAGAAGAAAGTGCCAGTTAACCGAATCAAAGGCCTTCTCAAAATCCACCTTGAAAAGAAACATCTTCATTTTTTTCTTAATGGCAAATTGAACAATTTCATTGGCAATTAAACACCCATCGAGAATTTGTCTTCCCGCAATGAAGGCGGTTTGGTTACCACTTATAACCTTAGGCAATACCAATGCCAATCTTCTCGCCAAAATCTTAGCTATAATTTTATACGAGCATCCAAGCAAGTTGATGGGCCTGAAGTCCGTGATTACTATCGGATCAACTCTTTTAGGTATAAGCGAGACAAATGAAGCATTACAACCTTTACCTATGCAGCCTGTCCTTTCAAACTTAGAAATGGCATTAACGAAAGTATTTTCCAAAATAGGCCAGAACTTCTTAATGAAGTTAAAGTTCAAAACTTCCGGACCAGGGGCTTTTGATCCATTGCAAGACCAGACCGCCTCCTTAATTTCAGAAACAGAGAATGGCGCTTCTAGAGCTGAAACATCTTCCGGAGAAATTTTCTTGAAAAGATGGCTATAGAACCGAGGTCTGGACTGACACGGTTCTTTGAATCTTTCCGCAAAGTGTTTGTAGAAAGCATTTTTAATAACAGATGGTTCTGAAGTCCACTGTCCATCCACAATAAGCCCAGCAATCTTGTTCTTTCTCCATTTGTGATTAACTAATGAGTGAAAAAAGGAGGTGTTTTCATCTCCTTCAATGGCCCATTTGGTACGAGATTTTTGAAAAAGATCAGCTTTTTTGCTTTGCTCTAAAAGAAGAAGTTCAAAGATCCAATCGTCGCGTTGTTGGCAATCAACTTCTGTAATAATTCCCTGTTCAGCTTTCTCATCCCAATTAAGAAGTTCTTTTGAGATTTCCTTATGTCTTCTCGTCTTTACCTCAAGATCGTTTTTGTACCAAATCCTCGCTGCATTCTTCAAGGCCTTAAGTTTTTCTTTTAGAATGTAGTCAGCGGAACCCTGAAACGAGTTAGAGTTCCAACATACGGAGACTAAATTTTGAAACTTGTAACACCCCGCTAAAGCGGAAACGCGAGATGTGACAGTCTAGATTTCATAGCGATAGGAGATAAATAGCACCAATCATTCATATCAAAATAAATAAAGTTTACATTGTATTACAACCAACCATAATTAGGGTTTACAACAAAACGAAAATAACAAAGTCTTGATTGGTGATTACAATTTCCCAAAATTAAGCCTTATCAATCACCTTCGGATTTCCTGAAAAACATGTTAAATCAAGTGTCAACTACGAGAGTTGGTGAGTTCACAGGTTTTCATATGCACAAAACAGTTTAAATGCAACAAATTTTCAGTGAACCTTTTTATTCACTCAATTTTTCATAAACAAGTTATAGTGAACCTTTTTGTTCACTATCGATACTAGCCTTAACATTAGTGAACGTTTTTGCTCACTCCATTTCAAGCTAAGTATCAAAACGTGAGTAAATTTCCCGGGTTAAGTTAATCGCATGATATTTATTCTTTGAGTCACTACTAATCCTGTAATTTTATGACATGCTACGCCCCTATTCTACCTCAGCGGTGGGACTAAATCCCACATGTGTAGAATTTTTATTCAATACAGTGCACCTATTCCTCGTCAGTTTAAGGTGGGTATGTCAACCAAATAGCGCTATCCACTAGTATTATAGGCCCATTGTTATGAGTTAATAGTAGATACCGGGGACTTAAAATTTCAGACTCACTATATCATGCCTCATAACATATCAAATTTAACTCACAACACATTTTATTTCGTAACATTATTCACAATTATTCACAATCATTTGTAAGCATGCTTTTCACCCCAAAACACGTAAAAACGATAAAAAGAGGGGCTGTGAATACTCACCTCGAGTAGCTTTTGCGTTTAAAAGAAACAACCGGTAGTGCGTGATCAAATCCCGACTCCAAGTCTAAATATGCCCTATCACATACGTAATTGACGTAAGTCTAAATTCAACGGTCCATATCTAGCAAGTCAATACCGATATCCTATTATAATGCCTTTACTTATCCTTATTAAGTTCAACTTAATATAAAATAGGTTTTTGTTAGTTTAATTCATATCCAAACATATGGGAATTCTTGGAATTTGCAAAACAATCCTTTTTGAAGAAATCAGATTCTGGCAGATTTGTTTTCTTTCAAAAAAAATGCTACCATTAAGCTTAGTTCCACAAAGAGACAAGTTGTCAAAATTTTACCTACTGATACTGGGGGTGTTCACAACATTCCCACCAAATTTCATGATTTTTGGAGATGTTTAACATATTTTAAAAATTCTTACAAAATCATTGTGCATAAATCATTTTTGGTAATATAAGTCAGTGATGTTAGTACCATAAAGAATTCATTTCTACACCAAATTCAAATTTCAAAAGGGATATTCAATATAAAACAAATATCTAACTAATGAAATAAGTTTCACACGATTTGGATGATTTTTGAATGAGATATGACCTCTTGAATCCATGCCTGTGAATCTGCCATCCTTGGACAGATTGCACCACGAATTCCTTTTCATTGGTTGAGCACTCAAAAATCTACCAAATCATGTGTTTTTGGATTCTTTGGAAATCTAACTCACTGAACTTGAACTTAGAATCAAGAATCATGCATTTTAGTTAAGTTATCGAGGAGATATGCATGCATGAAGTTGATATAAAATTCTGACCAGAAGCTGATGAACACTAAAAAGTTTTAACATGGTTGAGGGCCAAAACATGGAATTTTTGAATGATTCCAGTGGGGTTTGAACCCTAACACATAAAATATTGAACCATAAAAATTTCAGAGAAGAATGAATACAAAAACACCCTTTTTGGGTCGTCCAAACAACATGCAATAATCTGTCAGCAACATTCCAGATTCCATATTCATTTTTATTCACCAAAAACACATAAAATCACCAAGATTTGGGGTTTTCTTTGATAATAAACTAAAAACCCCTAACTTATATCAAATGAGTAGATGAAATACATTTGGATATCATCAAAACACATGCATGAACTATTAGATAAGTTCAGCCCCAAAAAGAGTAACAAAAACATCAAATATGTGATTTTTACTTCAAATCTTGTGTTCATAAGGAGGAGTCATGGAATTTCACCTTCTTTGAATGTTCTTACACATTTCTAAGGTTCATTCTCATCCCCAAACATCAAGAATGATATTCATCATTAAAAAGAGGGTTTAATCCTCAAGAAATGCAAGAAAAGAGCTTCAAAAATGCTAAAATCGAAGTTACAATGTAACTACAACACTTACCTTGATGAAACAACTACAAAAGCTTTTTAAAATCTTATTCAAACCTTCAATAATATGATTTTGAATGAAGAAAATGGCTGGAATTTGAGAGAGTTTTAGAGAGAGAGAAGGATAGAGAGAGAGTGAGAATTTTTGAAATGGAAATCATGAGATTAAAGTGTGTTGATTGTTTTTGTGGGAAAAAGAGAGAGAGAGTAATTGGGGGGGGGGGGGGTGGCCGGCCATGTGGGGCCCACCCAACCCTCTCATATATATTTTTTTTATAAAAGAGTTAAAAAAATACTGATAATTTGAACGCAGTACCGGGTGTTTGACGTTTTTCGGCAGAAACCGACTTTTTCGAAGGTGATTTTGGATTGTTTGATTCAGTTTACTCTTATTTTTAATAAAGTAACATATTGTTTTATAAATCGACTTTAAATTTGGCATTATAGGATTTTCGGGTGACTATGGGCCGGTACGGGCTTTTTCGGGCAGTTTTCGGGATTTCTAGGTTTTTGCCTAAATTTTTCATGCAAACTAACCTAGTTTCTTCTAATAACTTAAATGACCAAATTTTAACCTATGGAAACGCTACTGAGTGATTTAACGAGTAGCTAACCTGAAGGTCAAAACTGTCAGTTGTCACAAAACTCCACAATGTTAAGCCAAGAGTCAAAAAATCTAAACGGCTTAGGGCCATAATTGTAGTCTTCAACTTGAAGCACTAACGGACAGTGGTCAGCAATTGTCTGGGGAAGAACTTGCACCAAGGGATTATTCCAAATAGGGAAGAAATTGGAGGAAACAAGAAAGCGGTCCAATTTACTCAGTTTCCTTCCATCTTTACTGGATCTAGTAAATCTTCTACCACAGAACTGAACGTCGAGAAGGCCAGATTCTGAAATGAAGGAATTAAAATCAGAAGCCTCCTTTTCGTCAAAAACCGATCCCATTCTTTCTTCTGGAAAGCGAACAGCATTGAAATCACCCATTATCACCCAAATTACCTCCGTATGATCTTTTAAAAGTGCAGTAAGATCATTCCACAGGCCAGCTTTAAGGGAATGAGATTGAGGGGCATAAACATTGATCAAACCAACTTTTATATCCACGTTTTGCCAAGCTCCGATTGCACCGCAAAAATGCGTCCCCTTGATAACACTGTCTTTATTGAAATAAACGGTGTCCCAAGAAAGTAAGATACCTCCAGATTGACCAATGCTATTCACACAAACAAAATCAAAGTCTTTTTGACCCCAGAGCTTTGAAACCCATAAAGAGGAAACACTTTCACATTTTGATTCTTGTAATCCCAAAACAAAGCAATTTTCTTGGCGCATAAGATTGCTAATTTTTCCCAATTTAAAGAAAGGATCTTCATGAAAACAGGTAAAGAGTCCCCAAAATCAATCCAGAGAAAGAAACTCTCAGAGAGTCTTCTTTGATTTCCTTTTCTTTGCTGCAAACTTAAATTTTATTGCGAAGGCGAGAACAACCGACAGCTCCCCACGTGACATATACACTCAGAATAATCATGAATACATCATTCAATGTTATTCAGAGTGAATAATACTGAACAATACAACATACTGTATTATTCACCCTTGTATTGTTCACCCTGAATAAAACTGAATGTTGTGTTATTACTCTGAATAATACATAATAATTCGGAGTCAATATGCCACATGGCATGCTCTAATTGGTTGTCTTCATATTCACAATGAAAAAAAATGAGTTTTCATTGAACCTGAACATATATATATATATATAGTCGAGTTCATTTTTAAATCATTACAGAGTATAAACCATGTAAACTAATCATAGCTGTTGATCAACAAAATTAGAGAATGATATGGATTTATAGAAATATGGAAATACGAAATATATGATAACTCAATGATTACTAAAATATGAAAACGTTTCATAGAATTTTATAGGATGTCGTAGGTTTACATGGTTTATACAAAATGGTGTTTATGAGATTGACTACTCTCCACTTTTTAAATAAAAAACCATCAAAAGCCGATAGATTACCAACGGAATATCAGCTAGGGATTAACTACAAAACATTTTAACCACAAATTTACTAGGGATTGCATCTGGTAGGGTGTGGATAAGCTATGGATTAGCTAAGGAACATGCTAGCTACGAATTAGCTAGAGATTGGATTAGCTAGAAATTAATTAATCATTACTAAAAAACTGTGTATTACCGACTATTAAAAGTAGTTGGAAATTTCTGACTGCTTTTCGATGGTTTACTGACTGTTTCTTTTTATTTTATTTTATATTAAGTCGTCGAAAAACAGTCGGTAACCCGTCAGAAAGCTATCGATAAATGAAATAGTCAGAAAACAGTTGATAAAAGTCGTCGGTAAATAAAACAGTTGGAAAGCAGTCGGTAAAAGTCGTCGGAAAACTGTCGGCAGCTTTTACTGACCACGTTTTTATCGACGCTCCGACTCTTTCGACCGTCGCTAATATAATTCTTTTTTACTAGTGAATGTAAGAATTGAGTTTACAATCCGTGGCAAAATATGATTTATTGTTTAGAAACAATTAAATTTGTTTTGTTTTCCAATTGTATAAAATGCATAGGAAATTTGAAAACAATAAAAATATTAAGAATTGCTAACTTATATATGTACATAATTACATAAATAAACATCAAAGTTGAACTTAAAAATATGAAACTAAAATGAAGATGATGTATCAATATATCTAGAACTAAGGGAAGGGTTGGAAGCCTTTGTTATCTTGCTCTTGATACTTGATCATGCTCAAGCTTTTGTGTCTGCAACTTCCCACACTAGTCTCTCAAAATTATTTATCGAACTTACTGTACCTACAAATATATATATATATATATATATATATATATACACACACACACACATATAATTAGTAAAGGAACATCATGTAGCTATGTTAAACCATAATTAAGTACCTTGACAACAACATGAGGAACTCAATAACCGTAAATCATGATTTATTATAATTAAGCTCCAAACAAATTAATAGGATAAATAGTAAACCCCTTTTGTATAGTTAGAAATTAACTAGTTGAGATGATTTACCAAAACATGAACTAGTAGGAGATATATGGCCTACTAATCCACGACCACTACTAAAAAAAAGGGTCTTACCGACGAGCGAAACAGTCGGAAATCGACTTTATCGATGGTTTTCCGACGAAATGAGCATCGCTAAAACCTTGTCGGTAAAAGTACCGCGGTTTTTCTGAAGACTTTTACCGATTGATTTCCCACTGTTTCATTTACCGACGGCTTTCTGACGACTTTTACCCACTGCATTCCAACTGTTTTTTGACGGTTCGCAACGTTTTATTAAAAAAAACAATCAGTAGACCATTGGAAAGCGTTTAGAAATTCCCGACTGCCTTTAGAAGTCGGTAATAGACATCGGTAATACATAAATTTTTAGTAGTGGACATTATCTAAGTCTTGTAATGAATTATCATATTTTTACTAACCTACCAATAATTTCGGGTGCATTATTTCATTTCGTGTATAGGCATTCAATTAAGAATTACGCAAACATATTCTCAAACATGTTAGAAAATTTTTCGATTTAAGAAAAACTTGTGAAATAGACATTTTAACCAATAAAAGCGTGCGGCTGCGATCGGCTACCTTGGCGCCCGTATAAAAGCGTCCAATCTCTTCGGATGTCAAATCAGACATCTTGTTCAGCTCCATAAGGTATGGCTGCTTCGCCTTGTTATGGGCATCAACACGTTTCACCGTGTCCATGAAGATAACAAACCGTTTCTGCTTCTCGTCATCGCTTGCCTCCGGCTTGTCGTGGTGTGCCCTCCACCTCTCGTACATCGCCCACTTGGCCTCATCCGATGCCAGATCGTCCTCCGTGTATTCAAACCCCGACCCTGCGCTCGCCAACCCTAAGACCGAAACCAAAACAACCGAAAACAAAACCAACCTCCTCATTTTCATTTCTTCCATCTTTCTTTTAATTTTTTATCTCCCAATGCATGCAAGATATATTATTATATATTGATGAATGAATTATTGAAGTTGGAAACTCTCATTGCATTATTAATTTATACACAACAACTAATTACTTACAATTTAGATCGAGTGAATGAGAGCTCAAGTTGGGAGAGAAGAATGTTATCATCCAACCACGTACAAACCTCTTAAAGATCCGATATAAAGGTCCATCGATTTATAAATTACGACTTTCGTCTCTATGTTTTGGTATTTATAACGATTCTCATCCATGTGGTTTGCATTTCCGTTCATTTTTCGTCCTTCATCCTAACATTGCGTTTGTGGCAACTTTTGGGGAGAAACTATTATATATACAGTGGCGGAACACGAACATTATATGTTCGGGGACCGAAAAATGATACTAAGGCATTGTTTGTTAAAAATAAGTTAATTTATAAGTCACCTTATAAGTCAGATACATGTTTGGATGGACCATAAGCTAGCTTACAAGTTATAAGCTAGTTTTTTGAACAGCTACTCTCACTAACCTTTTGATGACTTATGAGACTTTTTATTTTTTTATTCCAAATATACCCTTGCTAAGTTTATACCACTAATTTTCAAACATATCTTTTTTTGTCCTTTTACAGTCATAAGCTATTTTATCAAAGCTAGTTTTTACCAAACGTAACTTATTCATCAGCTACCTTATTAGTCATCAACTACCTTATCAGTCATCAACTAACTTATCAGTCATAAGCTACTTTATCAGTCATAAGTTAACTTATCAGCTAGTTTGCCAAACATAGCAAAAAATATAGCACTACAAATTTGTTTGGGTTTTTTAATATGTTTTTTAGTATGCTCAACTAGTAAATTTTATAAAAATCTATATATTTTTAGCTTATTTAATAATAGAAAGACTACAATATAGAATATTTTTGTTTTTTTTTATCTTTTCTGGCTATTATTAAGTTATATAGTTAAGAAAATTATCAAAATAAAAAAAAAAAGATTTTTTAAGAATAAAATCTAGATATTTTATATTATTATATAAAACTCTAACCAATTTATATACTTTTATACAATTTAGAGAACTTATAATGTAAGAAATTATATGATGCACATAGATAGAAAGGAGAGATTTTTGTAATAAAATAAAAATAACAATATGGCCAAAAAATAAAAAGAAATAGATTGAGGACTAGGAGGCTTGAACCCACGATGTTTGGTAGGTAGAGAAAAGGTGATAACCATCTCAGCTATACATAGAAACATAATACATATTCTAATGTGCTCTATTTATTCAGAAAGTCGCAGGGGCCATGGCCCCCCTTTGGACTTCACTGTGTTCCGCCCATGGTGCTTGAGTACCTGGCTTCTTGAAAATGAAAAAGAATGAGCGACCGACAGACTAAAAAACGTAATATTTTTTGTTGACCGACTTTGATGGAAGAAATCGAACTTGACCGAGTTATTGCCCGATTTACCCTAAGGTCCGAGTAGTGATTACTCACCGAGTATTCGGCCTCCTAGGCCGGGGTTTACAACACTGATTTATACTACTACTGGAATCAACTTGAAGAAATAGTGAGAAAAGATCCTCAGAATATTGCAATGCAGAAGAAAAAGATAAGTTGGAAGATGATAAGCTAAGCATGTCCTTTCTTATTCAGAGTTTGACAAATGAGACCTTAAGGAGAATTGATAGCTACATAGGGTTTGGAAAGGAAATGTGGGACCAAATTCAGAAAAACTATGTTTAAAACTTGTTATTATTATTTTTTTAATGTTTTGGATTAATGTAAAACTTACTGTTGTATTTTTAATGCTTTTTAACTTATTGATATCAAATTATTGGTTTTTTTATATTTATGAATGTAGAAAAATGGAAAATACATAAAAGTGTTTGGAACCGGTTAGACTAGTGGTTGAACTGGTCGAACCTTGAACCAGTCGTCACACGGCCGGTTCAACTAAAAACCCGGTTTTTAAAACATTGCATATATATCGCGGGATGTGAAAGAAAAAAACCAACAATAATTATTACAAGATCCAATAACAATTATAGACAAGTGTATACTGGTACACCTTTATCGAGAAATTATTCAGAAAAAAAGTCCTAGTAACGAGATTGTTTTGCAGGAAGGAATATAGGTTAACTGTTTGAACATTAAACACTAGGGAACACAATTAATCGTATACTCTTATAATACCCGTGTTTTGTCATCGTGCAAAAGGATCGAAACTTAACTTAATATGTTAAGCAATTGATTATTGGGTTAGGGTTATGAAACTAAACTTCAGGGGCTGAAAGTGTCAAGTTACTAAACCTTTAGTAAATATAAATGCAATTAGATGGTAAATCTATCTTTTAATCTTGGCTGCACTTCAAAATCTTTTCTGGAACTTTCATGCTACACCTTCATATTTCTCTCCCAACTTCTACTTTTGCTTCTTCTTTAAAATTCTTGCATATCATCAAAGTAAACAATGTATCAATCATATACTTGGAATCCTCTCGTCGAATCCTTCTTAAAGGTATAACTTTCTTTCCATTTCGTTAGGATGCTTACATTAGGATTTCTAGCTTGATTTCTACATGTGTAGGTGCTTAATTTACGAATTGGTGTTATATATGTTTAGATACTTGGTTAGATAGCTGATATGAGTTAAACACTTAAACTTGGTGTGAAAATTTAGAAGGGTAAATTATGGTTTTCACATAGTTAGATGGTGTGTGTATAATTAACCGCACACCAAGTGTTTGACTAAATGAGTAAAAGAACGAAACGACATGATTAAGCCTAGGATATTCAGCCATGATCTTTGTTTTAATATATAGGATGTTAAGGCATGTTTAGATCATATAAATTCAGTAGGTTATGAAATTGGAATCATAAAAACGAGTTGGGAAGAATTGTTGAAATCGGAATTTCCAACAGCTACAAATCCCCTAGGTTGACAGCTTGTAACTCACAAACCATAGATTGGAAAGGGCTCAAATTTTGCAGTCCTACAGCCCTTACGATATACTACAATTGTCATTTAGAGTTCGACACCTAATTGTGACGTTAAAAGGGCCAAAACAGAGTGTTTTTAGGGCTGTTGGCAGCATATGCCGAATTAGCACTGCTGTTTCGTAAAATCCGTAGCTAATAGATGGATAATCCAAATGAGGTGATTCCGGATCCATTAGATTCCCAAGACCTCATACTACAATTTTCGTTTACATTGTAGACGCTATTGTGGTCTCTAAGTAGGGCGAAAATACTCGAAAAGTAAGGCGACGGAGGCTGTTTGGTTGCAGGGTAGTTGAATCGGCAATTCCCGATTGTACCTAACTGTCTTGTACCCTACGAGAACTTGTACCAATCGATCTTAAGTCTATGACTAACATAGAGATAAAAAGGAGTAGAAACATGGGTCTTAGATATATATATATATATATATATAGTGGGAAGTTATTTTGCAAACCATAAAAAACGTGCAAACCGTGCAAACTCATGGTTGCACACGTAAATCAATGAAAAATCTTTTATAGAGTCGTTTAATATGATGAAAATGTTTCATATACTAAATTTTGTGATGAAATTGTTTCATATGAAGGTGTTTATTTACGTAGAAATGAAAAAGTTTCATAGAAACGATAAAAAAGTTTCATATGAATAAAAAACACCAACATATGAAACAATTTCCTCAAAATTTGATGTTTATGAAACATTTTCATCATATTAAACAACTCCATGAATCAATTTCACTGATTTTACGTGTGCAACCATGAGTTTGCACGGTTTGCACGTTTTTTATGGTTTGCAAAATAACTTCCCTCTATATATATATATATATATATATTCGATAGATACCTGAGTTATTTTATAGTCGGTAATCGATAATTGTTTTATGTAAAGGTGAATTCGTGTTGAATCGTATCAACTCTTTGAGACTCCATTTGTGGTATTTCATCACCGTCTACTCAGGTACGGATTCTATATCTGACTTGATACAAAATTGTGGCCGTGGTTAAATCCACGGAGAGGATTGTTGTGTTGTACCGCACCTCTTCCTCACTCAGGCCCAAACGGACTGATCATCCTTTGGGAACAACGTATCATGATGATGCGGTCTTGTCCTTGGACTTTGATATGCCTTCGAGGCGTTCAATTTACATTAACTTTTCTTTGAGACGTTCTTAATTTTGAATACCGCTTATTGCTTATATATTTCCTTTGAACTTGTATATCATGTTTATTGTTCACATTGTCATTATATTATCCGTTCACTGAGAATTAAGCTAAGGGATTATGTTCGAATTATTAGAAATTAGTACGTTTTGTATAACGTTTGATTCTATTAATGGTGATAAAGATTGACAAGTTATTTTCAATTTTTTTCATATTATGTTGGTTTGTTAGTTTGAAATTGTCTTTTAGTTACTTCTAGCAATTAGGATGCTAATGTAATTAAATTAAAAAGCGTCAGTAAAAGTTTTTAGAATGCCATACTTCAACTACCTTTTAGCTACAGATATTAAGCGTAGGTATAGGTTTAGTACCTTTAGTGACGGAAATCCTATGTAAGAAGAGACATTTAGCTACCCCTTTACTAGTGACGCTTTTTCTTTCAGTGGGAAATGGTATGAATGGCTTTAGTGACTGTTTTTATACTTTTACTGACGATTTTTTTCCGTCACTAAATGTCCAATTAGTTGTAGTGAATAGAGAAATTTATTACCGACCACCATCATATCTTTTACCGACTGATTATCCGATGTCCAATTTTTACCAATCGATTTCAGAGTTTTTCAATTAATTACCGACGGATTTCTGAGGGCGGATATTTCAGATGCTTTTCCTACAACGTCGACCGGTATCTGCTCAAAAATTAATTCTTGGGTAAAATTTCAGCTTTTTTAAAAACGGATAAATCAAATTTATATACATATATCATGTATATAATGCATATAAAAATCGTGAACAAAAATCAATTCGATAAATCTTATTACATCAAAAACTATATAACCATTTGGTTTATAGAGGTTTGTAGGGTTTGTAACATTAGAGTGGTTTGCAAATGATCAAAAACACATAAAATCGTTTCATAACAATGAAAAAAAGGTTATGAAACTTTTTCATTTACATAAAAAAAACCAATTTCATCAAAAAAATGAATTATATGGAATATTTTCATCAAAACAAACAACTCCATAAAAAAATTGATTTAACCTATGGAACGACGAATAAAAACTCATGGTTTGTACGGTTTTTACTCTTATTGTGGTTTGTAAATGAACTTCCCTCTATATATATATCGTCCGATATGAAAATAAGGAAAAAACCAACATTAATTATTACAAGATCCAGAACAATTATAGACAAGTATATACTTAATTGTAGTACACATATTTGTGGAGAGGAATTTTAAAAGAATTATTGGGGCTGCTTTCTTTTGGGTGCTGTGGAATCATCGGAGCTGCAAGGCTTGCAAAGGGACCATCAAATCGGAAAAGGCGATCTCGGATGACATCAAATTTATTGCGTAGGATTGGATCCGGTGTAGAGCGAAGTTCGGCAAGAGCATTAGTTGAGAGAATTGGTGTTGTAATCCTATTAGTGCCATTACCTCTTGTACTACTCTAGCTTCTCGCTAGTTTTAATAAAGTGGCTCTTTTCTTGCGGTCCAAAAAAAAACAACACATATTTGTGGAGAAATTATTCAGGAAAATAGAAAATGTTCTGTTTTTGGAGGAAGGAATATGGGTTAATTATGAGGGCATCCATCATGCATCTGGTGGTTGGTCTAGGACAGGGTAACAAGTTTGTTGTGTTAAGGAACAAGCTCCCTTTGGATCACCAGTTTGTCTTGCAATTTTCATGTATCCTTTCTCTCCCCAATCCTGTCCCCAAGAATTCTTTAGTATCCAGTACTTGCATCCTTCTGGTGTTGTTCCCCATCCCACCAAGTTAATTGCATGTAGGTTGGGGCCATTAGAGGTACAGTCGTCGCCCGTATAAAGTCCCTGAAATCAATCAATCAATCAATCCGTACATTAATTACTTACCTAACTAATTGATCACATATATATATATAGCTAGAATTACCTCTTTATAGTTAAAGAAACCTTCAAAAACTGCAAGTACGGCAGATACAGGCTGTTGAGCAACTGCTTCCATGAGAGCCTGCTCGTCATCTATAGGAACATCAGCAAATCCTGCAACCTGTACGACTCTATTTTGGAGCTGCATGCAACCAATTAATTAACTAAGAATAATTAAGGAAATTAATTAATTAAAATTATTAGTTAATCATACTATATATATATACACCTTTGCACCGCAACAAAAACCTCGTTGTGGAGGCTCATTGTAAGGGTAGCACTCCTCGGTGGTCGCACCGCCATTCTCGGATAAAAATCTCAATGCATAGGCCGGCACCCCTCCGTTACATCCACCTTGTCCAAGGTCACAGTCGACGAGTTGTTGTTCTGAAAGTCTATGTAGTTGGCCTTTTTGGATGGCCCATGTTGATTCTAGGGTACCCATCGTTGCAAACGTCCAACAACTTCCACATTGGCCTTGATTCTTGGGTTCAACAACTACGTTGTGTTGTCTCCAATCAAGCTCGGGTGGTAATTCGTGGCGATCTGTACGCTTCACACGGCTCGAATTCCTCCTTGCTCCAAGCAAGCGGCCGTGGACCGGCCTGCCCATCTTGGCGCCGGTATACAAGCGTCCCACCTCTTCGAATGTCAAATCAGACATCTTGTTCAACTCCATAAGGTATGGCTTCTTCGCCTTGTTATGGGAATCAACACGATTCACCGTGTCCATGAAAATAACAAACCGTTTCTGCTTCTCGTAATCGCTTGCCTCCGGCTTATTGTGGTGAGCCCTCCACCTCTCGTACATGGCCCACTTGGCCTCATCTGATGCCAGATCGGCCTCCGTGTATTCAAACCCCGACCCCGCGCTCGCCAACCCTACGACGGAAACCAAAACAACCGAAAACAAAACCAACCTCCTCATTTTCATTTCCATCTTTTAATTTTATCTCCCAATATGAATGGATGATTTGAAGTTGGAAACTCTCATTGCATGCCTTTATAGAGAACAACTAATTACTTACACTTTGAGATTGAGTGGATGAGAGGTGAAGTTGGTGGAGAAGAATGTCAATCATCCAACCATGTAAAACCTTCTAAAGATCCGATATAAGCTCCATGTCCATAGCTAGATGCTCCTTTTTTTGGGTTATAATTAATTTCAAATGGCTAATTCAAGTACTAGGCCAAAGAAAAATCAATAGAAATCAACACGTCGTTATCGTTATAATACTATTTATATAAAGAGTCTTAAAATGGTTTTTTAAAAGGTGACGTTTGGTTTGCATAATGTTTTTGGATGGAATGGAATCTCTCAAAAGAATTTGCTTTGAAGGAATTGGAATGGAATGTTGTTAGGTTTGACCACCTGTTTGATTGGCAGAATTGGAATATAATCTGTTAAAAGAATTGGAAATGTGTTTGTTTGGTTCACAAAATGTAGCTTTGAAATTGAAATGAAATTTTGGTAATGACCGGAAGAGGTAGGTTCATACAAGAACCAACCCATTTGCAAGAACTAAACCATAGCCATACATTGATGTGGGTCCCACAACATATGTGATTGTGGCTAGTTCTTTTTTTTTTTTTTTTTTTGCAAATTGAATGAGATCTTATTTGAACCTACTTCTATATATACTATATATATTAATTTATTAATATTGTTAGACTACTAAACATATAGAAAGAAAAAATTGGAATAACATATTTAAAGTTAACATATTTATTTGAATAATATAATAAATAAAAATAAATTTTATAACTTTAGTAAATGTTAAATAAAATTTTAGTAATTGAAAATATGTTTTCTAAAATAAAAATATTAGATTAGTAAAAAAATAAGAAAATGAAGACTTAGGGTTGTTTGCCAATTGTTGAATGGCTTGGTACTAGTACTGGATGATTAAGTGGTCAAAATTGTTAAGATTTTTATCCCATACCATCCGGTCCACCTTGGTCTATTCACTCGTAGCAATACAGACAAATTTCCGGCTTAGACCTTCTAACTCTTTAAGAACGCTGGACGAGGCATTATAGAGAGAAAAAAAAATATACTTCACGGCTTCCCAACACCGACTGCTAAAGAAGTATGTTAATTGTGTTTTTTAATGGCCATTGATCGCGATGATGGTCAACGATGCATGGTGGTTGTAGAAGAGTGAGTCAGAGAAGCTGAAAGGTGAAGTGAAAGTGGTCACTACTCACTAGAGATGGTGACATGGTAGTGTATTACTTGTCGCACACTAATAGGCAATGCCTACGTTTGGAACTACGAAAAATTCATCAAGAAACTCTTGATAAGAACAACAAAACCATAAATTACCTTCTACAAGTGCTGGTAGACATGTGTCTAGCTTAAGCTATATACGGCGAAAATGGGTTTTAGGTTTTGGGGTAAATGGCCTCGGTCTCTACTACACACATATATGTATATATATATATTTATATATAATATTCCTTGTAATGCATTAGAAAATAGGAATATGGTGTTAATTAGGCCACTAATTAATTGTTCTAGTTATTGAAATATGGGGTTAGTTATTTATCTATTAAATAGAGAGGGGTCCTTTTTGAAGATAATTGAATTCCCCATTATTATTCAACCCCCAAAAAAGGAGTATATTGACCCACAAAACAATGTCACCCAATCCTTATATATCGAATCCTTAAGGTGTTTGCATGGTTGGATGTGGATGGTTCTCTTTCTATACTAATTTTGCTATTTAAATTAACGAAATCACCCCAGTTCTATTTCAAACATCAACAACAAGCATCGATTGATTGATCATTGATCATCGTACGATCGAATCTAATTAAGAAATGGAAACCAAGAGGCTGGTTTTGTTTTCACTTGGTTTGTTTTTGGTTTTGGGGTTTGCACACTCCATAGATATCACTGAGGCCGATTTAAAATCGGATGACACGAAGATGGCGTTGTATGACAAGTGGAGGGCCGAGTTCAAGAAGCCGGATCCAAGCCTGAGGAGAGAAAATTGCGGTTCAAAGCCTTTTCGGCGAACATGGACCTTGTTGTGATGTCAAACAAGCAAAACATGGGTTTCAAGTTGAAGTTGAACAAGTTTGCCGATCTGAGCAACGAGGAGTTTAAGACCCGGTATTGTGGCACCCACACTAAGCATGGCCGAACTATGATGGGGGCTCCAGGAGGAGACAAGCCCAAAGGGAAAGTTGATGCCCCTCCTACGGTTGATTGGAGAACCCAGAACGCAGTTACCCCTGTAAGGGATCAAGGCGAATGTCGTACGTAATTCCTTCCTTTTTTCACATTCAATCTGAATAGTACAGTCAGTGAGACTGAATGAATGTTGATGCTTTATTCATTCATGGTGAATAATACAACATTTATTTAGGTTGAATGAACCTACCCCTATATATATATGTATATATATGATAATAATAATAATATATCCTTATATAGTGTTTTTGGTTGCTATATATATATACAGCAAGTGATTGGGCAATTGCGATAACGGGTTCGGTTGAATCGTTAAACGCAATAAAAACGAAACAGCTAGTAACACTATCGCCACAAGAACTTCTAGACTGTGACCGTGAACTAACCAACAAGGGATGTGACGGAGGGGTGTTGGACCATGGATTTCAATACGTGAAGATGCATGGAGGTTTAGCTGCAGAGGATGCCTACCCTTACACAGGGGCAGATGGAACTTGCAATCAGCAAAAGGTACATTCATTCATTCATTCTCTATATATGCATTATGCATATTGGTCAATTAACTGCTTATAATTAACATTCATTCATTATGAATGTAGGTCGCTAATAAAGCCGCAAAGATCGATGGATATAAGGATGTCTTTATGGACTGTGACAATGCTTTAATGAAAGCAGTTTCACATCAGCCTGTAGCGGTTGTAGTTGATGCCCCTATTGAATTCCAGTTATATGGAGAGGTACGTAAGAATACATACATACATATATAATAAAAGTAGGTTCAAATAAGAACCTTTGATATTCGTAGGAACAAAGTAACTTATTTGAACTACATCTGATGTGGGACCCACATGGGCCCACATCTGATGTTGTTCAAATTGAGTTCCTTTTTTCCTACAAATTGTGATGGTTCATGTATGAACCTACCTCTAAACAAATATTATATATATATATATAGTTATTACAATTAATATATACGAATAATTGAATTGAATAGGGAATTTTTACCGGAGCATGTGGAAAGACATTGGTCCATGGGATGTTAGTTGTTGGATATGATGATGCACAGAAGTTCTGGATAGTGAAGAGCTCATGGGGAGAAGATTGGGGAGAGGGTGGATACATCCGATTGCAGAAAAACGCTCCTTATCCCGAAGGGATGTGTGGCATTTTACAGGAGGCTTCTTACCCGATCATCAACGATGGAAGTCAACCAGCCAAGGAAGAATTCTAGATCAATTTCTTAAGCTCACCTCCAACTCTATTTATAAAGCTTCTCTTTGTTGGATAATTTGTTTCCATAAGTTGATCCTAATTAAAGAATCAACAAGCAGGGATAGTAGAGGTCCAACACATATGTACATGCTGCTTGCTTCAGCTTCCATCAACATCCATATATTCAATTCCACAGCAAATTTGGAATATCTGCAAATGTCATAAAATTGTATTATCTCAATAAACAATTATAATGATATAATGAATGAATCTTATTAGTTTCCATATATATCTTAATCTAATTAATGAAATGTGATAATTGTGCATATAGAGTCTCATTCCGTTGTTAACCACATTTTTTGTGTTAACTGTGTTAACCCATCACAACCATTGATTATTTTAATCTACGGTCAAGATTAAATTCCTATAATTAGGGATTTTTGAATAATTTCAATTTTAAAAATCTAGCAAACACACGTGCAGGAGGGTAATTTGGGAAAAACCAATAAGTTTAAATACATTCAAAATTCAAACAGAATACATTCAAATTTCAAAATTGAAACAAAATACATTCTAAATTAAAAAACCCTCATCCCGACATAACACTAGTGCACTCCGGTGGACTTCCGTACACTCCGGCGAAACACATGTGCACTCCTACAGCGAAACACACGTGTACCAAGGTGTAGATGGAGGAGGAAGGCAACGAAACACACGTGCACCAAGGTGTAGATTGAAGGGCTGATTGCGAGAACACATGTGCACTTTTGAAACCGATTTTGTTGTAATCAATTTCTTGTGAGAGAACACGTGCACTTTACGGTGCAGTTGATGGTGGAGGCGGCGGCGGTGTAGGTGGTGGCGGGGTATAAACGATGGAAGTAGCCGGCGGCGGTGGTGCAGACGGTGGAGGACGAAGGCGGCAACGGTGGTGTAGACGATAGAGAATGGAGGTGGCGGCGACCGTGCAAACGATGGAGGAGGGAGCCGGCAGCGGTGGAGGCTATGGGATGGGGTTACGGCGGCAAAGGGGTATGGCGCCATCGGTGGAGGAGCAATTGGCGATGGAGGAGCTGCCATTGACATCTTTTGAGAGAAATTTTTGAAATTGATACCTAATTGAAGATGCCTTAATTAACCGATCCTAAAAATATGGTAATCGAATATGTGATTGATATCGAGTAAAAATGACACTAATACCCCTAAATGATTAATATTAAACCAAAATAAATGTTGAATTCTGATTGGTTGGAAGGTGGTTCACAAGGTTAACACACAATATATGGTTAACAACGGAATACTACTCTGTGCATATATATCGTTACTATTTATTAACATAAGGGTTTGTATAGTCCGTTAGAATTAAGTGGTTTGTAAGATAGAGTTTGCTATGCATACATGATTGAATAGGACATGACATGACAAAACTGGACATGACAAAAGAGCAGGACAGGACGAGACAGGACATGACTGGACAGAACAAACGTCTGTTTTGTGTTTGGTACGCCTAGGACTGGACAATGACAGAATTAGGCAAGTTCCCTAGAAAAATTATTTGATTATTTTATATAACACATAATAACTATAATTAACACAAAGAAAAGTAATTGTATAATTTATAAAAAAATACACATTTTTCATAAACATAAACACACACACACACATAAGATTTTTATGTAACTGATGTTGATGGTTAGGATAGAGGTGGAGGTGGTGCCCGACAGTAATACTAGTAGTGCCAATGGTTCTGGTGGTTGGTGGTTGTGGAAAACGTAAAGATGGTTACTACTAAAAAATTATGTATTATCGACGGCCATTGCCGACCTTTTTTGATAGTTTACCGATTTTTCTTTTTTATTTTCTTTTTTATTTACTTTTTAATAAGTTGTCGAAAAAATAGTCGGAAAATGGTCGAAAAGCCGTCGGTAAATGAAACAGTCGGGAAACAGTCGATAAAAGTCGTGGTAAGCAGTCGGTAAATGGAGCAGTCAATAAAAGTTTCGAAAGCACGTACGATGATCAATGATCAATTGGTAAAGCACGTACGGTAAATGGAGCAATCGGTAAAAGTCGTCGTTAGTAATACCTTTTTTTCTAGTAGTGGGTGGATAGTGGTGGTGGTGGTGGAGGAGGAGGAGGTAACCAACGGTGGTGGTGGTTGCAATGGCGATGCACAATTGTAGAGATGGTAGACGGTGGTGGTAGATAATCGATGGTAGTTGTAGAAGTGGGGGAGGAGATTGTTTTAGTGGAAGAGGTGGAGGTGGAGGTAGAGGTGGCCGATAGTGGCTATCGATGGCGGCGACGGCCATGACTAATGGTGGTAAACACTAAGACAACTATCATATTCAAGTTGTATATCAAATGAGTGTTAACTAGTTATATATTAGTTTCTGACTCAACTGTGTCCCATGTTGTTCCACCTATTTTGGTGGAACAAAAAAAACCTTTTTTGTCCGATGTTGTCCCACCTTGTCCCAGTTCCTGTCTTCGTCTTATGTCGCACCAAACGTGGGACGGTGAATTCTTGTTCTGTTCCGTTCCATGTTGTGCCAAACATGGGACAGTAAGTTTTGTCCCGTCATGTCTTGTCCCATGTACCAAACGCAACCTAAATAATCTTTCTTCGTGTCAATTTTGTTATTTTATCACTCGACTCTAATTTTATAATTTTATGAGTTTATATATGCAATACAAATATAAACTTGAACAACATCAAAATAAAATTAATTAGTCGAAATAATTTTGTTAAAACTCAATGATTATACAAATAGAGATACAATATCATCTATGTGTGATTTGAGCTCCAGTGAGTGTGATTTTAAATGTCCAGCGATTTGAACAAAACCACAAGATGAAGATCGATTTTGCTAAGAACTCTTTGAGAAAACCCTAGGTTTTGGGGGTTCTGAAAGATGGTCGATTCCGGGTCCAAAAACTCGAAATAAAGACCAAGAACTCACAAACACAAAGTTTAAAGATGATAGAAACAAGTAGCAAACCTTAAATCTATGAGATTGAAGCCAAAAAGATGAAGATTGAGAGAGAGTTCTTGAAAGAGGGCGTGTACTGTGAAAGAGAGAATGAGATTCTTGAGGTTTTGAAAAATCAAAGAGGAAATATTTTTGTCCTAATACTAAAAAGGGTTAATTACATGGGTATGTATCGAACTTGTCACGTTTTATCATTATATGTACTCAACTTATAAACTTATCATTGTATGTATTGAACTTGCTAGACTTGTCATTGTATGTATCCAACTTTATCAAAACCTATCATTGAATGTATTCTACTTGTCACGAGAGTGTATCAAACTTGAGGTTTTGATAAAGTTGGATACATACAATGGCAATTTTAGAAAGTTCGATACATACAATGATAAGTTTATAAGTTGAGTACATACAATGGTAAAACGTAAGAAGTTCGATACATACCCATGTAATTAACCCTACTAAAAAGTACCATTCCAAAAAGAGTTTAGATCCAAAAAGAGTCGAAGGTGCTGTTTGTTTTTTAAATGGTGTTGAAGACTGAATCTGTTTCCACTTCTGATTGTTAAGTGGTGGTGCTGAAGAATGAATCTAAATTTGTCAAGACTATTTGTTTTTGTAACTGTCAAACTTCTGAATCTGAATCTGATTATTCATAAGAACTAAAATCAACTAGAATACGTCAACTCAATCAACTACAATAGTAAACTTTAACAAGCCAGCAGCTTAATAAGCTTTATAGAACAATCGAAACAAGCTTAATGAGCTTAATGAACAATCGAAACAAGCTTAATGAGCTTAATGAATAATCCAAACAAGCCCAAGTTTAATGAACAATCCAACAAGTTCAAGTTTAATGAAAAAATGAAAAAGTGAACAAAAAGTGGTTTTACTATCACTTTTTCGGTAAGTGGTGAAAAAGTGATAAGTGGCATTTAATAAAAAAAAAAAAACAAGCAGTCTGAATGGGAAAACCACTGACCGAATAAGTGGTTTTTCCTCAAAAAGTGTTGAAAAAGTGATAAGTGGAAAAAACAAACACCCCATTCTTTCTATAGAATTTGAAACACAAAAATTAACACTGGTTTTTTCACAATTCCTCCAAGACTAAAAGTTCCGATGAAAGAAAAGAATACCCGGGAAACTCAACTCTCCGTTTCGAATTTGAAAATTTTACGCAAATACCCCCTCTACTTGATGTTCATTAAGGGGAGACCAACCTGGTTTATAATCTCAGATAAAAACATGCTAGGGTGCTTTTAGCTTAAATTCTTACAATAACCAACTAAACTAAACTTTTGGCTTAATTAACTCATCCACAAGGGGAATCTATATAACCATAATAAGTATTATCTTGTTTCATATTTGTTTAAACCTTTCTTACTTTGAGTCTTAGTTAAAGTTTCAGTCTTCTTAGTGGCTTTTGTTAATTAAAATCGTTTTCATAAAAAAATCCCCTTTTAGATTTATTAAACTCTTATACGATTTATTTTGAATAACTTGACCGTTCCCAGTGGTAAGAACGATATCTAGACTTTCCTACACTATATTGCTTGCGATCAGGTACGCTTGCCTGTGAGTTTGGTAATAGTGGTTAGGTGATTTTGAGGTTAAAACTTGGTTTCGATTTTATATATATATTTTACTGCATCAACAAGCATAAGGATAGATTAAACAAATTACATAATAAACCCTTCAACTTCTATACAATTAATTTGGCTCTAACATGATATAACTTGTAAAAAAGTAAAAAAAAATGACACAATTTTTAATAAATATTAGTTAAAATATATTTATGTGTGTTAATATGATAAGAATGTAAAAATGAAAAATGAAATGATAGAAAGTAAAATTAAATAACTAATTATGTGAATATAAAATGTGCTTTTAAACTAAAAATAATTTTATGTTTATTATCTTCTTGAACGCGAATATTTTGAAGCTTTATAAGTGTACATGATGTATCAAGATTTATATCTCTTAGATAAATATCAATAACGATATAAGATGTAAGCATTTAAAAAATTATTAAAACAACATTTCTAAAAAATCTATATACATACTTATGATATGTTATAATTAATATTATAAAATTTAAAAATAAATAATAATGAACTTGTTTTGAAAACATTAACGAGAGAATTATAAAAGTGTAATTTGAAAAAGAAAAGGAAATGTATTAGTTAATTTATGATTTTGCATTTTAATATGATAAGAGTATAAAATGAAAATATAAGACATGTAAAACACATTAATTCGTATATAGTTATGATATTTAATAATATAATAAAATCCAAAAATATTTAATATTAAGCTCATTTCAAAGATATTAACAAACGATTACAATGATATATTTTGTACGAAGTAGAAACATTTTTTTTAATATCGTATTAATGTCTGTAAATACGTTTTTTGTAACTAACAAATTTGGAAAAATTATTTTCCAAAATTCATCTATCTAAAATTTCTCATTAATTTATTAATTTTCACTTTATAATTTACATTTTGTGTTCTTAAAATTATTTAATTAAGTTACTCTTTATCCATTAGTTTTTCAATTGTCACTTTACATCTTTATCATATTAACATAAATAATACATTATATATATATATATTAAAATGTATTAAACTTTTTGTTTTTCCTAGCTATAAATTACACCATTATAGTCGTCTTGACGATATCTTAAAAATGAGTCTAATATTGAATATTTTTTATAATTTGTTTTTATTATTAAATGTTAAAAATAGATAAAAGAAATAAGTTGTTTAATTACATTTTATTACAATTCTATTGTTTATATTCTTGAAATTTAAAGATTCATATTTTTAATCTAACCATTTTTTATACATTATTTATAAATAATTAAAATTTATTTTATTTAAAACTCTACTGTTGATATTATTGAAATTTAAAGATTTCATTCTTTTAATCCAACTATTTTTATAGAATATTTATAAATAATGATTTTTTATATACAAATCAAAAACACTACATATATTATTTCTGAATCCCTCCAGTTTTAACAACTATTAGATGACTAAAATATTTAAAAATAAAGCAAGAGTAATTTCTTTTCTTTTTTTTCCATTTAAATTGTTGATTAATAAGAATTATTTTTACTAAATAATTATTCTCTACTTACTCAATTTCAAATAAAGCTTTAAATTAACGATTAGAACAAACGTACTTTAAATGTTATATATATAATTCCCTAAATGGCTACGATTAAACTAAATCATTAATGTTTATGTGGGTTCCAAATCAACCACAATGAACACTTAGAATTTATATGATAAAAACACTAAGTACAAGATCTAAGAGTGATGGAGCAATGATCATGATGAAAAATATACTAAGTGTAAAAGTCATCAAATGATTCATAAGCTCTCAAATGATTGTAGAGGAAGTGGAAAGTACAAATGAAGAATTAAGCTCCTATTTATACTAAACTAAAAGGGGCCAAAAGGCCATAGAAAGCATGGGCCTAAACACTTGGGCCAAATAACAAAATTACATTTAAGGAACATAGTTTGAACTAATTACAAATTGACACAACTAACAAATAAATCTAACAATTTCCCCCTTTGTGTCAATTTCTTTGCTTCCGACGATGATTGCTCGATGACTTTCTCTTTGAAGCTTTGGTCTTCTTGTTCTTCTTAGATGGTCCTTTATTTCTCCGAGGCGGTAGCGGTGGCGATCTCTCTTCTCGCTTCTTGGCCGGTCGTCCCTCAATATTCCTTAAGCCATAGTAAGAGTTGAGTTGACAAGGAACATTGCTCAGATAAACAATACCCAAGGCAAGTTTGTCTAACACCTTGTACATCGGACAGTGGTCAAGGGAGTTTGTCTAACACACTTGGAGATTCCCAAGGTGTAGGAGACGGTGTGCGTAGGAGAGGTGATTTGTGAGGTGATGGCAGAGGAGACTGATACAGAGACATAAGAAGTGGCAACTGCAAGTACTCATCGTCGTCGTCTGAAGAAACATCCTCCGATTTTACACAGGTCAGCTCGGAGACTGGCAACTGCGAGTACTCATCGTCGTCGTCTGAGTAGATATCATCAAGGTTGATAATCTTCTTGAGCTCATCATCAGTAACGGGAACGCATGCGATAGGAATCAAAGAAATGTAATCCGGTTTTGAGCTAACATAAATCACAATCTCTCGACCCATCCCAATGTCAGTCATCGAGTTCCAACCAGGATATGAGTGGTGGTCATCGGCGCCGATATGAGTGTCGGACGCGGCGCCGGAAGATGTGCTTGTCGGAACTGAGAATTCGAGCCGAGCCTTCTGTTGGATTTCCCCCTCACGGCGATCGGGTTTACCTCGGTCGTCGTGTCTACGCTTTGGTGGCTCGGCTGATGCACAACAAGTAGTCTCAAGGGCTCGAAGCCGATATGGAACCCTTGACCACTTTCAAGTCACCTCGTACCTCCGTCGTCAAAAGGCAAGCTTCCCTTCGAGCCGCTGGATAGATGAAACTACCTCTTGAGAAGAGGAGGTAGCCGGCTCGGGATGGTTCACGGGAAGTGATGTGTAAGCCGACTGCCGCAGATAACCCAGAAGATTGGTTTTATCCTCGTGGAGATTCCCACGGGAGATCAATTTCGCCATAAGAAGATCCCTCAACTCATCAATCGAGTAGTCGGGTGCAGTCGGTCTCGGAGGTGGTGATGTACAAACTCGTCACGGACAACCTTTAGGGCGTTGTCCAAAATTTCCCTGACAACGGATGCCGGGTAAGTAACTCTGGTGTCACATAGACGTTCCGTTTGCACAACCGCTGAATCAACGGTGTGGCCTACGTTCATGGCTGGCGTGATAGTGACCATGGTAGGACTTCCCGCCGGTCCTCGTGAAATACCCGTCGTGGACACCACTCTCGGGGTTCCGATCACGTCACTAAGAATCGTGATTGGTGGAGCAGAGACTGCGTCACATAGACTGGCAGTATGTGTACCTAAGAGTGTATCAAGCTCTAGACTCTGGTGCACATGAAGGAAGTGTAGGGATCGGGGCAGGGATCCTCCAGTTTCAATATCATTACCTTCCAAGTGAGGGCTTGATAGCCGTTGTACTTTATCCCCGTGGAATAAAACATCCACCTTTTGAGAGATGGATGAGTGGTTAGGTGGGGCGTGCAGTTGCACCTCTGGGTGGGAGGTGTCTACTTCAATACCCGTACTCAACACATGTATACGGGTAGCAGATGTGGCTGCCCGGCGTCTACCTATGGATAAGGAAGGACCGGTTAAAACCTTTGGTCCTGTCTCCCACTCATCATTTCTTTTACTTCCCTCGCTCTGCTCACTTTCTTCGACTGTTAGGTCTCCCTCAAACCTTATGTCGTCCTCACCCTCAGATGGGTGGTCATCACCGAAGTCATCAGAATCATAGTCCACCAAAGAGAAAAATGAAGGGCTTTGGTGACTGTCATAAGTATGTAAGGTACTAGCTCCGGAGCGATCATCATCACCGCCTAATCTACCCCCATCATATCCCCCCGAATCCTCATCCTCACACCCTTGATCACCACCCCCAGGTGAATGACCACGCTCAAGACCCTCACTCACTCTCCTAGAGGATACCTCCGGGGTGCCAGTCTCCGGCTCTGGAGATGCTGGTAGAAGTGATAAACCTAAGTATTCTCTCACAACCGGTGAATGATGATCGACATCATCAAGTAATGCAAGTGGTATTGTCATCGGTATATCATGAATCTTTGGGGTTTACCATAAGGAGTTTGGGTATGGCATAGGAAATGTTCGATATGGCATGAGGAGTGTTGGTATCCAAAAGAGGTGTGATGATGGTATCCATGAGAAGTGTTGGTATCAAAGAAAAGTGATGGATGCCAAAGACAAGTGTTGGATGCCAAAGACAAGGCCTGGATGCCTTCAGAAGAGCTTGGATATCATTCCAAATCATATTCCGAACCCAAATACTGAATTTCCATTTTTTTTGTATATTATATATATATATATATATATATATTTGATTTTTTTTGTTTTTTTATATATTTATATATATTTTTAACGTCTGCTATGTCCTCCAGTTGTGATTGGGAGGAGGTGAGTATGTTGTCTTCGCTGTGGTACCTGAAAATGATAAAACGGTTAGTAACTAGGTATGGGCATAAGTGACTGAGGGGAGAATGAAACACACAGCATTGAGATGTGCTCTTGTGTACCGAAACAAAGGATTCGATAGAGAAGAGCACAACTCATTGAGTGTAAATTATTTTCAAGTCTGGAGAATATGAAACCCAATAGATCTTACCAACCAAGCATATGATGATGCTAGATCAATTAATTCCAATGCATACACACAAATCAATTCCAATGCATACACACGCGCAAAAGTCTAAGTTCACCCACCACTCATGCAATTCAGATAAAACACAACGCTGAAGCACACTTAAGAAAATTAAACACATAGTCAAGAAACCACGACACATCAAGTTTGAGATCTGCGGTCCGGGATTTGCAGCTTAAACAACAAAAAGCAATCCCGAAACCATTATGGTGCAATGGTTCGGGATTTAAAAAACTAAGGTTTAGGATAAAAAAAACTAAGTATATAAAAAAAAACTAAGGTTTGGGCTAAGAAAAACTAATTATAGAAAACTAAGGTTTGGAGAAAAAAAACTAAGTATAGAAAACCAAGGTTTGGAGAGAAAAAAAAAACTAAGTATAGAAAACTAAGGTTTGGAAAAGAAAAAAAAAACTAAGTATAAAAAAAGTTTTCTAAGGTTTGGAGAAAAAAAAACTAAGTATAAAAAAAATTTGGGAAAAAAAAAACTAGGTATAGAAAACTAAGGTTTGAAAAAAAGAAAAAAAAAACTAAGTATAGAAAACTAAGGAAAGAAAAAAAAAACTAGGTATAAAAAAAGTTTGGAAAAAAAAACTAAGTATAGAAAACTAAGGTTTGGAAAAGAAAAAAAAAACTAAGTATAAAAAATGTTTTCTAAGGTTTGGAGAAAAAAAAAACTAAGTATAAAAAAAATTTGGGAAAAAAAAACTAAGTATAAAAAAAAAAACTAAGGTTTGGAGAAAAAGAAAGAAAAAAAAACTAAGGGAAAGACTCCGGCACTTATTGAAGTTCCGGAGTTCTTAAAAAACACACAAAAAAAAACTAAGAGACTCCGGCACTTTATGAAGTTCCGGAGTTCTTAAAAACACACAAAAAAAAACTAAGTAAGAGACTCCGGCACTTTATGAAGTTCCGGAGTTCTTAAAAACACAAAAAAAAAAAACTAAGTAAGAGACTCCGACACTTTATGAAGTTCCGGAGTTCTTAAAAACACACAAAAAAAACTAAGTAAGAGACTCCGGCACTTTATGAAGTTCCGGAGTTCTTAAAAAGCACACAAAAAAAACTAAGGGAGAGACTCCGGCACTTAAAAAAGTTCCGGAGTTCTTAAAAACCACACAAGAAAAACTAAGGGAGAGACTCCGGCACTTAGAAAAGTTCTGGAGTTCTTAAAAAACATATAAAAAAAACTAAGGGAGGGACTCCGGCACTTTATGAAGTTCCGGAATTCTTAAAAAACATACAAAAAAAACTAAGTAAAAGAACCTCCGAAGGATAAGTTCTTTGGAACTTGGTTTGGGGTTACAAAAAAACTAAGTAAGAAACTTCGAAGGAGAAGTTCTTTGTTTTTTTGTTTTTTTTGTTTTGGAAACAAAACAAAATAAAAAAATAAAAATACTAGAGTATGTATAAAAGGAGTATAAGGCTTACCTGAGGTGCTTACCTGAAAGGCCGAAGGCCAGACGTCCGGAGGGCCGAAGGTCTGGAGGGGCGAAGTCTTTCCTTGAGATATATATGTAACATAGAAGATAGAAGACTTACCTTGGTAACTGAGTGTCGGGTATACCTGTCAGTGTTCCCCCTCGGAACTTGCAGAGGCAGACAACGTTCCCCCTTGGAACATGAATACAAAGGGAACGTTCCCCCTTGACAGATGCACACTCATACCAAATAGTTAGTAACACAGACATATGATCAACAACACATGCATGTAGGGGATAACATACTTACCTGTTTCCCTTTGGAACACCAACTATTCTGTCTCCGTTCCCCCTCAAATCAAAAAGTTAGTGAAAAAAACAAGATATACAAGAATGATCCCACAATATTAGTTAGAAGTTCCCTTCGCTCGGTCATGTGTATGGAATGATGTGAGTCCATGAATCACACATGACCGGCCTGCAAAATCAAGTGCAAACATTTTTAGGTACCCATTTGGGAATGGGTCCTTTCGGATTAGTACCAACAGATTTGGGTTCTTCTTTGCTCTTTTTAGGTGTCTTTTTCTTGGGCTTGGATTTTCTTTTCTTGGCATGAGGAAAGTGGTTATAATGATTATAGAATCCAAAGTAATTAGGAGCATAACACTCATTCACAAAGGCATTTGCACAATAACCAAAGTGAAAACAATTTTGACAACAAAAGTCACTACGATACCCATAAGTAACATGTTCACAAACATGAAAGTTAAATGGAGTATATGGTATATGACTATGAGCTCTATGAAATTCATCTTTGGAAAATCTGTTTTTCGCAAATCTAGGCTTATGTGCAAATGGCTTTGGACGACCGCCTTCTTTTGATCCATTCTCCTTTTCTCTATGCCTACCCTGTCTCATATGGTTATTTGTCATGTTTGGAGAAGCATGATTAGAGCCTTTAACATTATGAGTATGAGTATGAGTATGAGTATGAGTATGAGAAACATTTTTCCTCGGATGGAAGTTGTGTGATTGTTCCTTTGGATTGAAAGTATTATTTGGTTTTCGAAAACGTTTGCTTTTCTTATGAACATTCACATTTGACCGAGATGAACTCGCAACTTCAGACTCAAGGGTAATCACTTTGTCTTTCCCTTTGTCTTTCCGGGTTAGTTTAGGAGGATCCACGTTTCCTGGTTTGGACAAGCCTGATGATCTACCATTCTCACCGACCCTATTGCTACAATCATCCGATACAATTTCAAAAATTTGTACCGTTGATTTAGGTGCCGTATATGTTAAGTCTTCCATGTATGAAATGGTGGTGCAGATTGGATTGAAAATTTTAGAAAGGATTGGAACTTCCTGATTCATCTCAGCCTCAGTATAGCTAGGCATGTAATCCTTAGACAAAGGAATCTCACGCGTTGCATAACTGGCATTGAGAGATGTATAGTTGAAGGGAAATGATTGTTTGTTTTTTCTAGCTTTTTCCTTTTTCTCAATTTCCTTCAACTGTTCAGGATCATCAGACTCTTTCATGAAAACAATTTTGTATCCAAGACTCATGTACCGAAGGTCATACATGGTAGGAGTCTTGGATATGGCACGCTTAAGATAGCATGGACTTTTATATCCAATGCCTTCCTTTGGATTGTAATAATTGAACTCTTTGGGTTGGTTCATATGAATGGTTTGATCGGTTTGGCCTCTCTTTAGGAACTTGTCCTCCATGTCTTTTATTTTTGCAAAGAGATTTGTTCGTTGGGCAAAAATGGCTTCATACTTTTGAACACTTACTCTACTTAGAATCTCATCCTCATGAAGTTTCTTTTGCAAGTCTGAGATGTTATCATTCAGACTAGCAACTTTATCTTCTAAGGTTTTGTTGGCAAGAGTAAGAGTGGTTACCTTTTCTTTGGAATGAGCTAGTTCAATGGAGAATTTCACAACTAAGGCATGCTCACTAGCTAATTTGGATTCTGCTATAGCAGTTAAATTATTTGCCTTTTTGATTTTCTTGTCATATTCAGACACTTTAAGAGCAAGATCTTTCAGTTGATTTTCAAGTTCAATGTATGGGTCTGGAAGTACCTCAGAAGGTGACTCTGAATGATTTGAGTCAAGGTCGTCGTAATCACGTCCTCCTTCTTCTGAGTACAACTCCTCCTCATCATGGTTAGCCATCAGACATAGTTGATCTTCTCTTCCTTCATCATTTGTCAGGTCCCATGCCTCATCTTGGATAAGCATACATACGAGACCTCCTTCCTGATCATCACTTGACATTCTGAGCCAAGCATTATCTTTCTTTACTTCGTTTCCCTTGTCTTCAGACTTAGCTTTCTCCTCAAGTTTCTGGTAGTTAACTCTACCACCCTGTTCACCTCTTCTCAGATGGTTGTTAGAAGACATAGGTTTTCTTGCGTTTCTCTTAGACATAGACTTGGTGATCAATGCCAAGGCCTTCTTTATGTCATTCATCTCTTCATCAGATTCATCTTTATGGACATGGAGAACCGGTGGTCGGGTATCGGACTCGATCGCTAAAGCATCACGTGTGTTCATGGTTGATTACGGATCTTAAACCACTTAGTTTGATCCGGTAGTTGGATTGGTGAAAATATTCAAGTATGAGTTCCGATGTGGGTTTTGGTATTAGCCTTTTGTGCTAAAAAGACTTAGAAAAATTTCAGAAGTGCTGGAGCTCAGGAGTGCTGGAGCTGAAAATACTTAGAAAAATTTCAAAAGTGCCGGAGCAGAAAACCCAAATCTAAGTGCTCGAGCTGAAAATACTTAGAAAAATTCAGGCACGCCGAAGCTGAAAATCCAAAAACCTCAACGACGAAACAAACTATTTTCCACCGGAACCAACACTCAAAGGATCAAGAGCAAGTGGTAGGCTCTGATACCAATTGTGGGTTCCAAATCAACCACAATGAACACTTAGAATTTATATGATAAAAACACTAAGTACAAGATCTAAGAGTGATGGAGCAATGATCATGATGAAAAATATACTAAGTGTAAAAGTCATCAAATGATTCATAAGCTCTCAAATGATTGTAGAGGAAGTGGAAAGTACAAATGAAGAATTAAGCTCCTATTTATACTAAACTAAAAGGGGCCAAAAGGCCATAGAAAGCATGGGCCTAAACACTTGGGCCAAATAACAAAATTACATTTAAGGAACATAGTTTGAACTAATTACAAATTGACACAACTAACAAATAAATCTAACAGTTTATTTTATCAACTAAGTCATATTTATATTGTTCATTGGATATTACGTTTGATTTATGGTGAAATATTTGTGAACTTTAGAATGCAAATGTCAATTGTTATTAGAAATTAAAACAATATGTTAAAATCGTCTGTGTATCACACGGGTCATTAACTAGTATTTATATCATAAGAGTCTAAACTGAAAAATAAAAAATTAAGAGATTAGAAATAACTATGTATATAATTATAAAGACACTATCATATAATTTAAAAAAATTGAATTAATAAGGGATTTAAGGAGTGAAAATGAGAGTGCTAATTCAACCTATAATGTAAATTCTCTCTAAACATGTGTTTAAGCAATAAAACACTAAAATTAACTCATTAGAAGAAGACATGGGGCATGTAGTTACTTATTTATTAATATTATATATATATATATATATAGACAGACAGAGAGAGGGGGGAGGTTCATACGTAAAATATAATTTTTTAAGAAAACGCGAGTAACAATCTCAACCATTCATCTCAGTCAACAAATGCGGCTTTGACAGGTCCCCACTTTAATAATCTCTACCCTCCTATGAATCACGTCAATCCTCCGTGATCACGTTAATCCTCCGGGATCACGTCCACCATAACCGCGAGATGAGTGGCTGAGATTGCTCCTCACTTTTTCTTAAATTTACATGCTTCTCGTTTGAACCTTCCCATGTATATATATATATATATATGAGAGATTTTCTTTTGTGAACTTTTTTTTGTGTTAACTTGTGAACTTAAGCCAAAACGACGATTTCATAGGTTAAATCAATGAAATTGGTTCATGAAATTGTTTACTATGATGAAATTATATTATATGATTCATTTTTTGATGAGAATGTTTCATATTTCGGTTTTTTTACGTAACTTTTTCATTCTTATGAAACTGTTTCATATATTTTTTTTGAAACCTTTTGATTTCACGTAAAACCACCGAACACAATTTCAACAAAAAATGTATCATATGATATAATTTCGTCATATTAAACAATTTCAAGAACCAATTTCATTATATAATCGTCTTTTTGGAGAAAATTCACAAGTTCACACACAAAAAAAGTTTACAAAAGAAAATCCCTCTATATATATATATGCACATATATACAGGGAAAAGTTGAAGTGAAAAGTTGTAAAAAAAATGTGAAATAAAAAGAAGCAATTTTAGGTGTCCATCTTGTTAAAAAATGTGATAATCATGGAAATTTTGTACAATAAATTAAGTTCATTTATATTTGTTTCCTCTTTTAGTTGTCACACCCATGTACATAGGCACGCATGTGAACGCACACAGACATATAGTATTGGATTCAAATAAGATGTGCTAAAAAAATATGAAATAGTGATAGTGAATTGATCTCCACTACACGTCTGGTTAATAAATACAACTTTGGCCACAAAGCATCGGATAATTCCACGTAAAGACTGTAGGACACAAATGGGTAATTTCGTAAATTTTACAAATAGTACAGATATGAAGATTCACATATGAATTTTCGTATATGAATTACATAAATCATATATGAAGATTCATATATGAACTCTTTTCCGGCCTGATTGACATTTACGAAAATACATCTCATGCATGTGCATCCATACAAACTTTGACTAGTTAAAGATTGTGGCTTTGACCAGTCAAAGCTGCAATCTTTGACTAGTCAACTTTGGTCTCAACGTATCAACGATTGAGATCACTTCTCTATTTCATTTTTTTAGCATTTCTCATTTGAACTCTTCTCTGTCTATCTCCTCTCTCCCTCTCTCCCTCTCTCCCTCTCTCCCTCTCTCTTTCTCTCTCTTCCATGATTATTGTTACACACTATCTCTAGTTATTATAACAATGGAATACCTAATCTACCCTTATTCTCATTGGTTGATGGAAGTTAACACGGTTAACACTAATTAGGTGGTTAACAACGAAAGATGAATATATTCATATATGTGGTTGGGTTGACGCGAAAAACATAAATAAATAAATAAACTAAGGAACACTATGATAATGATTCATATGGATGATATGCACATAGTCATACAATAAACTCGTAAAACACATACACATAACTTGCATAAGTGTACAAAATTAAAAAACAACTTCAATTTTTTGTATGCATGCACGTATTCATACCTCAATGAACGGCTAGAAGAGCGTTCCTTAAATTTTCATTTTCTTATGGTTTTCTCTTAAACTTCTTCCTCTCTCAATATATACACATAAATGACAAAATAAGAGGCATCGGAGGAAGGGTAGAAGAAGAAGGCTAACAATATAACTTATGTATAATTATACTTTTTCTTTTGCCTAGATCAAGTGTACTATAAATTCTTATATAATTTTATCTAACTAAAAAATTATTACGGGCAGTGCATGTGAACACTAGTTAAAGTAAAGAGGAGAGCCAAAGTTAAGTTTAATCGAACCAATATAGAACCTTTTGTCATAAATTCTTACGTCTCTTACTTATTCAGTGATTAGATGAATACAAATGAAAGAATTTGTAGTTGAACTATATAAATTTAGATAATAAAATGTATTCAAGTTGTCACATTTTGCTATTGTATGTATTGTACTTTAAAAACTATCATTTAATACATTAAAGTTTCAAAACCTACCATTTCATGTATCGTGAGCTACTATCAAAGGTTACCAGCCGGTCACCTCTCTCCGGCGATTTTTCCGGCCAACCGGTCATCTTCTCCGGCGACAACACCACCCATTTTCTCCGCCGACCTCAACCATTTTCTCCGGCGACCTCAACCATTTTCTCCGGCGACCTCAACCATTTTCTCCGGCCATAGATATGTGTGTACGTGTGTGTCTCCGATGTCCCCGATCTCCGCCACCCACCACCCTAACCTCTTCCGCTCCACCACCCACCATCACCAACCTCTTCCGCTCCACCACCCACCACCGCCAACCATCATCTTCTTCGACCAGAAGTTCTCTGGACCAAAATTCCCTTTAGCAGCGACTGGAAATGGCGACTGGAAGATAACGGTAGATTCACGGTGGCTTCGCTAAGAAGACTTATCGACAGTAAGTTGCTTGTGGATTCTGCTCCCATTAAGTGCTGGAACAAGTGGGTGCCGAAAAAAGTCAACGTTCATGTTTGGAGGCTGTTGAGAAACAGGTTAGCTACTAAGGATAATCTGATACGGAGAGGAATTCATATGAACTCGGCCGACTGCCCTGCTTGCGTGGCGTTCCCGGAGGACGCTAACCATCTTTTTGTGAGTTGTTCCACAGCCCGGGAGGTCAGCGCACTCTTAAATCAATGGTGGAGAGATTGGCCTTTCCAAGCAAACTCGGTTGGTGAGCTTTGGGAGAGCATACAGAACAGATCCGTGCAGACGAGGATCAAGAAGATTGGGGAAGTGATCGGGATGGCGTATCTGTGGGAGATCTGGAAGGAAAGGAATGACAAGGTTTTCACCGGTAAAATGCTTAATGTGCGTGGTATTGTTAGCGCTATTCAAATTCAAGCTTTCGATTGGCTTAATGTTAGATTCAGGTCTGGTAAGGAGTTCTGTTGGGCTGACTGGATTAATGATCCACTTGGTTCTTTGTAAGTGTTCTCTCCTAGCTCCTCGCTAGTCGTTAATAAAATTGCCGTTCAAAAAAAAAACCATCATCTTCTTCGGAATGAAGCTCAGATCTGCCATGGATGTTCATTGAAGCATTCATGTGTTCTTCATGGCAGATCTAAGCTTCCTTCCGGAGAGGGAGAGGTTGGCGGTGGTGGGTGGCGGAGAGGGAGAGGTTGGCGGTGGTGGGTGGCGGAGAGGGAGAGGTTGGCGGTGGTGGGTGGCGGAGAGGGAGAGGGAGAGGTTGGCGGTATTGGGTGGGGGAGATGGGGGACACTAGAGACACACATATTATGGCCGGAGAAAATGGGTCGTCGGAAAGTCGTCGGAGTGGTGCAATCACCGGAATGTTGCCAGAGAAGATAACCGGATGGCCGGAATGACCGGCTACCTCTTCAACAAGTTTTCCAATACACTAAACGGTAGGTTTTTGAAACTTTGATATATTAAATGATAGTTTTTCAAGTACAATACACACAATAGCAAAATGTGAGAACATGGATACATTTTGAGGAACTAAACCCTTAATTTTATTAGTGGGATTTTGAGAAAAGAGATTTTTATCCTAATAGAACCATATGAACCCAAAATATATCAACTCCTAGTAGTACAATATATACATCTACTAATTGATTTTTTTTTTACAAAGTTGCTTAGCTTTACAAATTAAATAACCCATAAAACAACCGCCATCTTTTCGTACATTTATAAACCCAAAAAACATTCATGCCCATGCTCACTCAATTGATTGGTCTTAAACTTACTATTATTCAACCCCAAAAAAAGGAGTATGTTGACCCACAAAACAATGTCACCCAATCCTTATATATCGAATCCTTAGGTGTTTGCATGGTTGGATGTCGATGGTTCTCTTTCTATTGTAATTTTGCTATTTAAATTAACGAAATCACCAGGTCTATTTCAAACATCAACAAGCATAGATTGATTGATCATTGATCATCGTACGATCGAATCTAATTAAGAAATGGAAACCAAGAGGCTGGTTTTGTTTTCACTTGGTTTGTTTTTGGTTTTGGGGTTTGCACACTCCATAGATATCACTGAGGCCGATTTAAAATCGGATGACACGAAGATGGCGTTGTATGACAAGTGGAGGGCCGAGTTCAAGAAGCCGGATCCAAGCCCTGAGGAGAGAAAATTGCGGTTCAAAGCCTTTTCGGCCAACATGGACCTTGTTGTGATGTCAAACAAGCAAAACATGGGTTTCAAGTTGAAGTTGAACAAGTTTGCCGATCTGAGCAACGAGGAGTTTAAGACTCGGTATTGTGGCACCCACACTAAGCATGGCCGAACTATGATGGGGGCTCCAGGAGGAGACAAGCCCAAAGGGAAAGTTGATGCCCCTCCTACGGTTGATTGGAGAACCCAGAACGCAGTTACCCCTGTAAGGGATCAAGGCGAATGTCGTACGTAATTCCTTCCCTTTTTCACATTCAATCTGAATAATACAGTCAGTCAGACTGAATGAATGTTGATGCTTTATTCATTCATGGTGAATAATACAACATTTATTCAGGTTGAATGAACCTGCCCCTATATATATATGATAATAATAATAATATATCCTTATATAGTGTTTTTGGTTGCTATATATATATATACAGCAAGTGATTGGGCAATTGCGATAACGGGTTCGGTTGAATCGTTAAACGCAATAAAAACGAAACAGCTAGTACCACTATCGCCACAAGAACTTTTAGACTGTGACCGTGAACTAACCAACAAGGGATGTGACGGAGGGTGTTGGACCATGGATTTCAATACGTGAAGATGCATGGAGGTTTAGCTGCAGAGGATGCCTACCCTTACACAGGGGCAGATGGAACTTGCAATCAGCAAAAGGTACATTCATTCATTCTCTATATATGCATTATGCATATTGGTCAATTAACTGCTTGTAATTAACATTCATTCATTATGAATGTAGGTCGCTAATAAAGCCGCAAAGATCGATGGATATAAGGATGTCTTTATGGACTGTGACAATGCTTTAATGAAAGCAGTTTCACATCAGCCTGTAGCGGTTGTAGTTGATGCCCCTATTGAATTCCAGTTATATGGAGAGGTACGTAAGAATACATACATACATATTTTAATAAAAGTAGGTTCAAATAAGAACCTTTGGTATTCGTAGGAACAAAGTAACTTATTTGAACTACATCTGATGTGGGACCCACATGGGCCCACATCTGATGTTGTTCAAATTGAGTTCCTTTTTTCCTACAAATTGTGTTGGTTCATGTATGAACCTACCTCTAAACAAATATTATATATATATATATAGTTATTACAATTAATATATACGAATAATTGAATTGAATAGGGAATTTTTACCGGAGCATGTGGAAAGACATTGGTCCATGGGATGTTAGTTGTTGGATATGATGATGCACAGAAGTTCTGGATCGTGAAGAGCTCATGGGGAGAAGATTGGGGAGAGGGTGGATACATCCGATTACAGAAAAACGCTCCTTATCCCGAAGGGATGTGTGGCATTTTACAGGAGGCTTCTTACCCGATCATCAACGATGGAAGTCAACCAGCCAAGGAAGAATTCTAGAATTTAATACATGAACCATGAATAATGTTTCTCAACTTTTGTATGTTCTCATGATAAAAGTGAATTTGGAAGCTAGATTTGTTGGAGATGATGTATCACACAATACGTGGTGTTGTTTATTGGTGTGTAGATGTTTGGTTTATGCATATTAAATTCCATTCTTTTGTAACATGTTTGGTTTGTCAATTTAATTTAATGAAGGTAACAAAAACATATGAGAATAAAAACTGTATAAGGCCTTCAGTATTACACAACTTTAAACATCCAACCTTTCACTAACACATAAGTTTTCAAAGCCCTCGAACGCCGTGGATTGAACCCGCTAGGCACCTACCATGTTCCCGCCGAACCTGCTGAAGGTTTTGTCAAGCCTGCGTCGAGCCAACCCCGTGCTTCGGAAGGCCTAACAACGAGATTCTAAAACAGATAAGTGGTAACTTCAATATATAAAGGTCTAATATATGAGAAAATTAGTGGTGGTAGTCTTTTTTTATGTGCTTATACATTGTTCTTATATGTCACTAATATTAGTTTAATGATTCTCTTTTGATTACTATTTTTTAAATTGTGTTTTATATGTTTGCCACACATGATTCAAAAAAACGTTGTTAGGGATTAGTTATCGTCATGGCTCCATTACGATGGGTAATAAGCAATTAAATTTAATTGTAGTCGTAAAGAGTTTGGAGTCTCGATTTTACATATCTTACACGATCATAAGGTAATTAATATACATATTTTAAGTGTCACCAAAAGGTAATATAGCAGTTATGCATGTTACAATTTCAAGATGTCCATTCAAGAATGATGTTTTAACATCCATTTGATGGACACTCAGATTGTGAATTGCAACTAGAGCAATCAACAATCAAATGGTAGAAATCCTAGCAACCGGTGCATATGTATCAAAATAATCAATACTGGATTTTTGCCTAAGCCCTTGCCTAAAACCTTGAATTCTCAATAGTTTCATCTACCTTCATTTTTCTTTTGAAGATCCATTTACAACCCAAAAGTTTACAACCTGGTAACAAATTAGATAATACCCAAGTATTGTTCTCCAAAATTGATGATAATTCATCATCAATTGCTTCTTTCTAAAAAGTAGCGTCTTAGGATTCCATAGTCTCCTTAAAAGACTTTGGACCCTCTTCAATATTGTAACAATAGGAGCATTGAAGTCTGACCTCATCCCGTGTTCCTTCCACCAAGTATAGTTTGGAAGTTGGAACCAAAAGTTTTAGCAATTCGACCATGTTGCTTTTCCGAACCTCCTGAGGAACTTTTGGGTTGTAAATGGATCTTCTCTCTCTAAAAGTATTCCTTTTGGACTCGGTTAGTTTTACAACTGCTCGATAACCTCAAATTCAAAGGTAACTCAAATTTGGAGTCGTTTTGAACCATAGTTCATAAAGGGTGGTTTTCTTCCTTTTGTTTGGAACTCTATTCAATACATAGTATGTGGTGAGCAATGCATTGCCTTCTACCAAAATCCCTTACTTAAACTTGAGTAGGATAACATTCTCATTCGGCCATACAAAATATGGAGCGTGGTCTCATGAATGATGCCACTTGATTGGAAGTATTGGGGATCTATATATTCTCCTCCCTAATCAGTTCAGAGACATTTAACCGAAATGCATATTTACAATTCAACAGTATATTTTGAACTTTTAATTCTTAGGCTTCATCCTTAGAATGTAACAAGTACATATAGCAAAACCGACTTGAATCATCTATGAAAGTGATCGTAAACTTTTTGTTATCAAGAAAGGGAGTTTCATGAAAGTCACAAAGATCCCTATGTATCAATTCTAAAACTTTTGATTTTCGATTAACATTTGGAAAATGTTGTTTTGTGATTTTCGTTAACATGCAAGTCTTGTACATTTCAGCACTTATGCCGGAGAGTAGAATTGATCCATCGTTTGACATCTCATGCATTTTTCTAAAATTGACATAACCTAATCGCGCATGCCATAATAGTGAATCACCAATTTTAGAAGATGCACTTGAAGATGAAGTCATAAACACATAATCATTATCACAAACAAAGAAGTTATCACATTTAAATGAAACATTTCATTACTAAAGTAACCAAAACCAATAAACGCGCCAACTTGAGATAATATAAACCTATCTGATTCATAAACATGCTAAAAACCAGCACAGTTCAAACAACCACCACTAACAAGGATTTTATGAATCCTTGGAACAAAGAAAACATTAGACAAATTAATTGATTTTCCATAAGTAAAACTAAGATTAATTGTCCTAACACCACAAACTTGTGAAGTCGACTCATCACGCATCTTCATAATGGATCCGTCATTAATTGGTGTCAATTTCTCAAACCACCGTCCATCTCTACGCATATGACTTGTAGCTCCCGAGTCAACCAACCAAGCACGATCATCATTCTGTACATAATACGGGTTATGGAATTAGTGAACACACATAATTCATAGAATTATGAAGGCTAGAAAGAATCTGACCTTCTTTTGTTAGGGCAGGGTTGTTAGACCCTTTGTTTCCACCATTGTTGTTTCTAGAGATAAATCCTCCTTTTGATGTTTCAAGGTTATGCTTGAATTTTCTCCAAGATGTTGGTAACTTGTCAATCATACTCAACAGAGTGATGCATTCATTAATTTTCATGTTGTTTTGAGTGAATTGACCTAAAATACAAAGCAACTCGTTATATTGTTCCATGACCATCCTTAAATCCACCATCTTATAATTATTAAAATTGCTACCAACAATCATAATCACTTATGTTGAGCATAATAAATTATATTCGGTATAATAGTTGTCTCCCATTAAACTTAACCTTTAATGTTAAGTATTTGACTACTAGGGTATAGAGTTATAAGAACTAGACTTAGAGGGTTAGATTTGTCAAAGTGAGAAACTTCATTTGGTCTTGTGTATAAAATTCATACTAAAACCATCTTTCTCAACATTCTCTCAAGTTACTAAAAGATTCAACGTAACGGTTACGTATTCGAAATCCTCTCGACAAATCCTTTCCAAAGGTACAAGCTTCGTTCAATTTCGTTACCATGTTTACGCTAAGGCTTTGAGGTTTGTCTTTAGTCGTGCATGTATATATTTTCTAGTTTAATCTTGCAATTAAGTTAACTAATCGATTAATTAAGTTAAATTGAGGTAGAAACTGAAAAAAGGTAATGAATTGTTACAATATTGTTAGTAATTGTGTGCATAAGTTGATAAACCAGTGATTTACACATCCAATGTTATAAGTCACTTGAGGGTCACACCTGTGAGGATCTGTAAACCAAACAAGTAAATAATCCCAGTTTGGAGAGAGGATTTATAATAGTTAATTATAAATCAGTTGGGTAATTTCTGTATGGAATCCCAAAGATGAAGGGTTATTAATTAATTATATGAGTTATATATTTATTAGTTAAATAAATATATAATTAGATTAATAATTAATTAAGTTAGTAATTATCTAGTTAATAGAATAAGGAAATATTCTTTTCTTTAGAAGAAAGAAAAGAATAATTCTATTTAAGATAATTATCTTTTGAATAAAGGAAGCTTAGATATATGGAAACTCTTCCATATAAATAAGGCTTACCAGTTCATTATTCAAAACAGACAATTTCATTAAGCAATCAGTTTTTCTGAAAACCAAAAACCCTCTCTCTTTCTCTCTCAGTCGCCGACCTCCCTTCCCCTTTCGGAACCAGTTAGGTTTTGTTCGGTCGCAGTTCGGGATAGAAGTTCTGCTAGAGGAACGTTTGTAGGATCGATCACTGGTGGATCAATCTCAAGCATCTCAGGTAATTTTTCTGGACCTTAAGTTATATATATGTTTTTGTATTTGTAACGAACGGATCGTGGTCTTTTCGGGTTTTTATCCAAACCGCTTCCGCTCGATCAAACCCGTTTGGTTTGATCTAATAAATCTTTTGATCAGTTGGTCATTAGGTTTATAGTAAATCTCGATCCAGTTAGGTTCGAGATAATTGGTGTTATTCGGGTCTGTTTGATTCGGATATCACAGAAAAACCCAACAAATATAGTTAGAGTTGGTGAGAATAATCAAACGCACGCCAAGTATTCGATCATATGCGTAAAAGAACTAAACGGCATGATAAAGCCTAGGATAGTAAACTGTGGACCTTATCTTAACATTTAGAATGTTAATGCATGTTTATATTAAAAGATTACAGCAAGTTATGCTTTTGAAATCATAAAAACGAGTTGGGGAAAAATGGCCAAAATCGGGATTTCTGACAGCCACAAATCCCGATGTTTAGCAGCCCATAACTCACAAACCGTACGGTGGAAAGGGCTAAAAATTTGCAGTCTTACAGCCCTTAAGGTATACTGCAATTGTCGTGAAGGGTTCGAAGCCTGATTGTGGCGTTAAAAGGTCCAAAACAGTGCGTTTTAGGGCTGTTGGCAGCATGTCGAGAACAGCACTGCTGTTTTGTAAAGTCTGTATCTAATAGACGGATGATCCAAATGAGGTGATTCCAAAGCGGATAGACTCCTAAGACCTTGTACTACAACTTTCCTTTGTATTGTAGAGGCTAATGTGGTCTCTAAATAGGATAAAAATGCCAGAAAAGAAGCAAGATAAGAGCTGTTTGGTACGAGGAGTTGAATCGACAATCCCTGATTTTACTTAGTCATCTTGTACCTTGTTGCGTTTGGTACGTGGGACAGGACAGGACAGGAAGGGAAAAAACTGTCTGTCCCACGTTTGGCGCAGCATGGGACAGAACAGGAATTCACTGCCCCACGTTTGGTGCGACAAGGGACAGAACAGAAACTGGGACAAGGTGGGACAACATGGGACAAAAATGACTGTTTTTTTGTTCCACCAAAATAGGTGGAACAACATGGGACAGAAATGAGACAGAAACTAATATATTATTAACTAACATTTGTTTGATATATAACTTCAATATGGTATTTGTTTTCGTGTTTACCACCACTAGTTGTGGCCGCCACCGCCACCGGAAGCCACTATCGGCCACCTTCACCTTGTCTTCCACTACAACAACCTCCTCCACCTCGTCTTCCACTACAACAACCTCCTCTCCCCCTACAACAACCTCCTCCACCTCCTCTTCCCCTACAACAACCTCCTCCACCACCTCTACAACTAGGGGTGTTCAAAATATCCAAAACCGAAATACCGAACCGAAAAACCGGCGAACCGTACCGATTTTTAAGTTAACCGAACCGGATTTTTTAGAAATTTCGGTTTGGTTAACCGAACCGGGGATTTTTTCGGTTTTTCGGTTTGGATACGGTTCTTGATTTTAGTAACGGAAGGTTAACCGAAAACCGAATATATGTTTGTATATATATATAATGTAGAAAAATAAGTTGTGTCACATTATATGTTTATGTCACTAGTTCTTTAATTTAAATTAGAATTAAAGCCCATTAATTATGAAAAATTAATGTACATATGATGTTGTAAAATTGATTTACACATCATAACTAGATTATTAGATTACATGTTAGGCAAAATAGGTTAATTGGTTAACCGTATAACCGAACCGTCAAAACCGATTAACCGATTACCGGTTAACCGGTGTTTTCGGTTTAGGTTTAGGTTCATGATATCATCAAACCGAATTTATAGGTTAACCGGTTGTCGGTTAACCGTTTATCGGTTAACCATCCATGAACACCCCTATCTACAACTATCAACGATTACCTACCACCACCGTCTACCACCTTTACAACTGTCCATCTCCACCGCAACCACCACCACCACTACCCACCATCTTCACGTTCTCCACAACCACCGACCACCACCACCCACCACCACCATCCCTAGTATTACCGTCGGCCACCACCGACACCTCTACCATAACCATCAAAATTAGTTACATAAAAATCATATATGTATGTATATGTGTGTGTGTGTGTGTGTGTGTGTGTTTATGTTTATTGAAATTGTGTAATTTTTTTATAGATTACTAGTTTAGTTTATTTGTGTTAATTATAACTATTAAGTGATAAATAAAATCATCAAATAATTTTTTGAGGGAACTTGTTTAGTTCTGTTCAGTCCAGTCCTAGGCGTACCAAACACAAAACAGACATTTGTTCTGTCCAGTCCAGTCCCGTCCCGTCCTGTCCAGTCCTGTCATGTTCTGTCCTGTCCTGTTCTGTCCTGTCCAATCCTGTCTGCGTACCAAACGCTACGTAAGAGAATTTGTACCAATCAATCTTAAATCTATTTAGGACCAATATAGAGATAAAAAGGGGCAGAAACATTGGTCTTAGATTATATATGCGATAGATCCTCCGTTAGTTGCTTTATAGTTAGTGATATGTTATCGTTTTGTGTAAAGGTGAACGGGTGTGAACCATATCAACTCTTCGGGTCTTTGATCGTGTTATTCATTACCGTCTACTCAGGTACGGATATCTTACTCCATTTGACACGGGGATAGCCAGTTGCATATGGCTTCCTAATCCGGATAAACGATTATGAATTCCAAACATATAGATTCCGAATTGCTTTCATGCTTGTTACATGTAGTTGTGCATTCGTTCGCTTTCGAATTATGATTTTGTTCTGATTGAAACATGGATTATGACTTGTTGGATGGTATCCATTGTGAACCATTTTTGTATAGACTCAGTATCGAGGCACAAGAGAGCGCCACATGTCCTATTCGGCTCATATTCAATGTGAATAATACATGATTATTTAGACTGAATATGCCACGTTCGCAATCAAATTTGGTAATTACCATTTGAGCTTTTGTCTATAGAAATATAATAGCAAGTATTGCTCGCAAACGATAAAATCTGACTTCCCCATGGAAGTACAATAAACAAAAGAATGAGGTGCTACTATGATAACCAATATTTCGGTGTATAAATAAAGTCAACTTTATTTATACACAACTTAATAGAAAACCATCCAAACAAAATCTAAGTTAAACGATGTTAGAAATGGAGAAAAAAAGAGAGAATGAGTGAAGAGAAAAGCTTCACTAAAATACCATAGTTCCATGGAAAACGCTACAATCATTGGAGTGAGTACTAAATATACTAAGGGAAAAAGGTCTCTAGAAACTGGCATGAAAGAACTTGATATCGAAGCAAAGCTGACTGAAGCACAACAAATAAAAATCGAGGATTTATTCGGACATGTTAGAAGATTTTCGAATATACGAATAACTGTAGAATATACGAATCTAGACGAAAAAGGGCTTAAAAAAACCAACATGGAACAAAACCAAGAATTAATCAAGAAGGAAACAATTAAGCTAACTAAATACATAAGGAAAAATCTGAATGAAAAGTTAGGGATTGTCAACATAGTTGTTTATTGATATAATAGAATTTTTATGACATTTGCAGATATTCCAAATTTGGTCACAGTGAATTGAATATATGGATGTTGATGGAAGCTGAAACAAGCAGCATGTACATATGTGTTGGACCTCTACTTACTATCCCTGCTTGTTGATTCTTTAATTAGGATCAACTTATGGAAACAAATTATCCAACAAAGAGAAGCTTTATAAATAGAGTTGAAGGTGAGCTTAAGAAATTTATCTAGAATTCTTCCTTGGCTGGTTGACTTCCATCGTTGATGATCGGGTAAGAAGCCTCCTGTAAAATGCCACACATCCCTTCGGGATAAGGAGCGTTTTTCTGCAATCGGATGTATCCACCCTCTCCCCAATCTTCTCCCCATGAGCTCTTCACTATCCAGAACTTCTGTGCATCATCATATCCAACAACTAACATCCCATGGACCAATGTCTTTCCACATGCTCCGGTAAAAATTCCCTATTCAATTCAATTATTCGTATATATTAATTGTAATAACTATATATATATAAATATCTGTTTAGAGGTAGGTTCATACAAGAACCATCACAATTTGTAGGAAAAAAGGAACTCAATTTGAACAACATCAGATGTGGGCCCATGTGGGTCCCACATCAGATGTAGTTCAAATAAGTTACTTTATTCCTACGAATACCAAAGGTTCTTATTTGAACCTACTTTTATTATATATGTATGTATGTATACTTACGTACCTCTCCATATAACTGGAATTCAATAGGGGCATCAACTACAACCGCTACAGGCTGATGTGAAACTGCTTTCATTAAAGCATTGTCACAGTCCATAAAGACATCCTTATATCCATCGATCTTTGCGGCTTTATTAGCGACCTACATTCATAATGAATGAATGTTAATTATAAGCAGTTAATTGACCAATATGCATAATGCATATATAGAGAATGAATGAATGATTGAATGTACCTTTTGCTGATTGCAAGTTCCATCTGCCCCTGTGTAAGGGTAGGCATCCTCTGCAGCTAAACCTCCACTCATCTTCACGTATTGGAATCCATGGTCCAAAACCCCTCCGTCACATCCCTTGTTGGTTAGTTCACGGTCACAGTCTAAAAGTTCTTGTGGCGATAGTGGTACTAGCTGTTTCGTTTTTATTGCGTTTAACGATTCAACCGAACCCGTTATCGCAATTGCCCAATCACTTGCTGTATATATATAGCAACCAAAAACACTATATAAGGATATATTATTATTATTATTATCATATATATATACCTGAATAAATGTTGTATTATTCACCATGAATGAATAAAGCATCAACATTCATTCAGTCTGACTGACTGTACTATTCAGACTGAATGTGAAAAAAAGGAAGGAATTACGTACGACATTCGCCTTGATCCCTTACAGGGGTAACTGCGTTCTGGGTTCTCCAATCAACCGTAGGAGGGGCATCAACTTTCCCTTTGGGCTTGTCTCCTCCTGGAGCCCCCATCATAGTTCGGCCATGCTTAGTGTGGGTGCCACAATACCGGGTCTTAAACTCCTCGTTGCTCAGATCGGCAAACTTGTTCAACTTCAACTTGAAACCCATGTTTTGCTTGTTTGACATCACAACAAGGTCCATGTTCGCCGAAAAGGCTTTGAACCGCAATTTTCTCTCCTCAGGGCTTGGATCCGGCTTCTTGAACTCGGCCCTCCACTTGTCATACAACGCCATCTTCGTGTCATCCGATTTTAAATCGGCCTCAGTGATATCTATGGAGTGTGCAAACCCCAAAACCAAAAACAAACCAAGTGAAAACAAAACCAGCCTCTTTGTTTCCATTTCTTAATTAGATTCGATCGTACGATGATCAATGATCAATCAATCGATGCTTGTTGTTGATGTTTGAAATAGAGCTGGTGATTTCATTAATTTAAATAGCAAAATTAGTATAGAAAGAGAACCATCCACATCCAACCATGCAAACTCCTAAGGATTCGATATATAAGGATTGGGTGACATTGTTTTGTGGGTCAACATACTCCTTTTTTTGGGGTTGAATAATAATGGGGAATTCAATTATCTTCAAAAAGGACCCCTTTCTATTTAATATATATAAATAACTAACCCCATATTTCAATAACTAGAACAATTAATTGGTGGCCTAATTAACACCATTAATAGGTATATTGTTTATCACTCAAGTGTATTGTTGCCCTTCTAACACATTTTCCTATTTTCTAATGCATTACAAGGAATATTATATATATATATATATATAGAGAGAGAGAGAGAGAGAGGAGAGAGAGGAAAATTCAAATGTGAACCACTTTTTGGTTGTGAACGTGAGGACAGCCGAGAGCGCGACACGTGGCGTCTTTGAGTGTGGTCCCCCCATTTAATTCAATGCCCTCCCATGAATCGCGCCTAGTCATCCGCCGTGAACATGATGTGACGCCTAGTCATCCGACATGTGTCGCGCTCTCGGCTGTCTTCACGTTCACAACCAAAAAGTGATTCACATTTGAACCTGCCCCTATAATATATATATATATATATATATATATATATATATATATATCTGTGAGTGTAGTCGAGACCGAGGCCATTTACCCCAAAACCTAAAACCCATTTTCGCCGTATATAGCTTAAGCTAGACATACGTCTACCAGCACTTGTAGAAGGTAATTTATGGTTTTGTTGTTCTTAGCAAGAGTTTCTTGATGAATTTTTCGTAGTTCCAAACGTAGGCATTGCCTATTAGGCATCTCATTTTGCCATTTACTTTATGCATGGTTAGTGTGCGACTAGTAATACACTACCATGTCACCATCTCTAGTGAGTAGTGACCACTTTCACTTCACCTTTCAGCTTCTCTGACTCACTCTTCTACAACCACCATCATCGCGATCAATGGCCATTAAAAAACACAATTAACATATTTCTTTGACGGGGTTCTTAACCTGAATTTTCTCAAAGAGTTTCCTTAGCAGTCGGTGTTGGGAAGCCGTGAAGTGTATTTTTTTTCTCTCTATAAAGCCTCGTCGAGGGTTCTTAAAGAGTTAGAAGGTCTATGCCGGAAATTTGTTTGGATTGCTACGAGTGAATAGACCAAGGTGGACCGGATGGTATAGGATAAAAATCTTAACAATTCAGACCACTTAATCATCCAGTACCAAGTCATTCAACAATTGGCAAACAGCCCCTAACTCTTCACTTTCTTATTTTTTTTACTAATCAAATATTTTTATTTTAGAAAACATATTTTCAATTACTAAAATTTTATTTAACATTTACTAAAGTTATAAAATTTATTTTTATTTTATTATTATTCAAATAAATATGTTAACTTTAAATATTTTATTCCAATTTTATCTTTCTATTTGTTTAGTAGTCTAACAATATTAATAAATCAATATATATATATATATAGTATATAGAAGTAGGTTCAAATAAGAACTCATTCAATTTGCAAGAAAAAATAAAATAACCACAATCACATATGATGTGGGTCCATGTGGGTCTCACATATTTAAAAAATCATATATGATTCAGGTGGGTCCCATCACTAGATCATATATGATTTTTTTAATATGTGAGACCCACATCAATGTATGGCTATGGTTTAGTTCTTGCAAATGGGTTGGTTCTTGTATGAACCTACCTCTTTCAGTCATTTACCAAAATTTTATTCCAATTTCAAAACTACATTTTGTGAACCAAACAAACACGTTTCCAATTCCTTTAACGGATTACATTCTAATTCTGTCAATCAAATAGGTGGTCAAACCTAACAACATTCCATTTCAATTCCTTCAAAGCAAATTCTTTTGAAAGATTCCGTTCCATCAAAAACATTATGCGAACCAAACATCACCTTTTAAAAAACCATTTTAAGACTCTTTATATATAAATAGTAGAGTAAATTACGGATTTGGTCCATGTGGTTTTCATTTTTTTACTACTAAGGTCCCTAAACTTGAGAAATTATGGATTGGGTCCCTCTGGTTTTCAATTTTGCACTACTAGAGTCCCTGAACCTAACAATCATTTATCAGCATCTATTACCTCAGGGGTAAATTTGTCTTTTTTCTTCTTTCCACATTTAATATCAATTGTTATTATTTCTTTTTTTTCTCTTTTTGTCCTTTTCTATATTCACAAGGACTATATATGTTATATTATATCATATATGTATATACACACACGTATATATCTATATATCTATGAAGCTATCATCACTATGATCTTTTTTACCAGAAACCTTACCTTTCTCCAAATGGGTTTTTACTTGGTACACACACATATATATACTTATATAGTGTTCAAACACACAGACACACACAAGCATATATAATTACCAACTCTGATGCAGGAAATATAAATAATGATAATGGAAAAAACCTAAATAAATATTAATTATACTCTTTCATATTTTTAGGATTATTATTAGTTTATTTTTAATTGTTTGTTAGTTTTATAGTTGGTTTAGATTTTCAGTTTCATAGTTATCTTTTTTGTTAGGCTAGATTATAAATAGGATTATCATTCATTGTAAATCAGTTTTAGTTTTGATCAATTCATTGGACTTTTAATCAAAAATCCACTTTTGGATATATCTTTGTTCTTTGAGTCTTATCAGTTGTATTTAGCCATTTCAATCCGATCGTTTCCGTATCAAACTCTTTGCTCTCTTTTTTCACCCACAGAGACCCACGATCCCGTCGAACTTTCACCATAAACCAACAACCTCCCTCCCATCTCCTTTTAATGATCACCTTCAACCGTAACCATTGTCCGTCTCAAAACCCACAACACTTGTCGTCTTCATCTACCACCATCATCATCTTCATAAGTAAATGGTTTGGATTCTTAACGGGTTTTCTTCACTTGCAACCCCACATGAAGAAATACCCACCGAAATTGGTAATTTGGTGAGAAAATACACTCGTGAAAACCCACCACTTGTTTGCTTCCTCCACGAAAATCCACCTCTTATTTGCAGGGATATGTGTGTGTGTGTGTGTGTGTGTGTGTTTGTATGTGTATATATATGTGTATATATAGGGGAGGTATCCGTTGCAAACCAGGTAGATTGTACAAACTATACAAACCTAATCTTAACCATTGATTTTGTTTATATTTTGTTTATCTCCTATCTTTTAGGTTATTTTCAAATATTTTCAAATGTAGTTGAGAGCAAATCTAGGAACTCAATTAATCTAAGCCATTGATCATCTACATGTGTGGTGGAGATTGGTTTGTATAGTTTGTACAAACTATCCGGTTTGTAACGGATACGACCCCTATATATATATATATATAAATGTGTGTGTAACATTTGTGTTTATGGGTATATATATATATATATATATAAAGTCACCTTATTTTACAAACTCAATATTTTGTGCAAACTGTGTAAACTCATTTTCGTCCAATCAGAATATATAGATTTGGTGGAAAATAATCAATTGTCCCATGTGTAGCAATTCATTTTTTAAATTTGAAAATAACCAAATTTCCTTGAATATAGGAATGTAATCATGGCCTTTCATTAAACTAATCAATGGTTGTGATTGGTTTACAAAGTTTGCACAAAATATTGAGTTTGTAAAATAAGGTGACTATATATATATATATATATATATATATATATATATATAAAGGGTGATGACTTTTGGTCAACATGGACTTGGAAAAAGAAGAGAAAAAGACAAAATAGGGGCATTTTAGACTTTTTATCACAAAATTAACTTTTTTAATGGAAGTTGTTAGATTCAAGGACCTTAGGAGTGCAAAATTGAAAACCACAGGGACCTAATCCATAATTTTTTAAGTTTAGGGATTTTAGTAGTAAAAAAATGAAACCACAGGGACCAAATCCGTAATTTACTCTAAATAGTATTATATTTCTATTGATTTTTCTTTCTTTTGTAAATTGTAATCATCCATGCATCCACTTAATTTGGCCTAGTACTTGAATTAGGTATTGAAATTAATTATAACCCAAAAAAAAGGAGCATCTAGCTATGGACATGGAGCTTATATCGGATCTTTAGAAGGTTTTACGTGGTTGGATGTTTGGCATTCTTCTCCACCAACTTCACCTCTCATCCACTCAATCTCAAAGTGTAAGTAATTAGTTGTTCTCTATAAAGAGGCATGCAATGAGAGTTTCCAACTTCAAATCATCCATTCATATCGGGAGATTAAATTAAAAGATGGAAATGAAAATGAGGAGGTTGGTTTTGTTTTCGGTTGTTTTGGTTTCCGTCGTAGGGTTGACGAGGGCGGGGTCGGGGTTTGAATACACGGAGGCCGATCTGGCATCGGATGAGGCCAAGTGGGCCATGTATGAGAGGTGGAGGGCTCACCACAACAAGCCAGAGGCAAGCGATTATGAGAAGCAGAAACGGTTTGTTGTTTTCATGGACACGGTGAATCGTGTTGATGCCCATAACAAGGCGAAGAAGCCATACCTTATGGAGTTGAACAAGATGTCTGATTTGACATTCGAAGAGGTGGGACGCTTGTATACTGGCGCCAAGATGGGCAGGCCGGTCCACGGCCGCTTGCTTGGAGCAAGGAGGAATTCGAGCCGTGTGAAGCGTACAGATCGCCACGAATTACCACCCGAGCTTGATTGGAGACAACACAACGTAGTTGTTGAACCCAAGAATCAAGGCCAATGTGGAAGTTGTTGGACGTTTGCTACGATGGGTACCCTAGAATCAACATGGGCCATCCAAAAAGGCCAACTACATAGACTTTCGGAACAACAACTCGTCGACTGTGACCTTGGACAAGGTGGATGTAACGGAGGGGTCCCGGCCTATGCATTGAGATTTTTATCCGAGAATGGCGGTGCGACCACCGAGGAGTGCTACCCTTACAACGAACCTCCACAACGAGGTTTTTGTTGCGGTGCAAAGGTGTATATATATATATATAGTATGATTAACTAATAACTTTAATTAATTAATTTCCTTAATTATTCTTAATTAGTTAATTAATTGGTTGCATGCAGCTCCAAAATAGAGTCGTACAGGTTTCAGGATTTGCTGATGTTCCTATAGATGACGAGCAGGCTCTCATGGAAGCAGTTGCTCAACAGCCTGTATCTGCCGTACTTGCAGTTTTTGAAGGTTTCTTTAACTATAAAGAGGTAATTCTAGCTAGCTATATATATATATATATGATCAATTAGTTACGTAAGTAATTAATGTACGGATTGATTGATTGATTGATTTCAGGGACTTTATACGGGCGAGGATTGTACCTCTAATGGCCCCAACCTACATGCAATTAACTTGGTGGGATGGGGAACAACACCAGAAGGATGCAAGTACTGGATACTAAAGAACTCTTGGGGACAGGATTGGGGAGAGAAAGGATACATGAAAATTGCAAGACAAACTGGTGATCCAAAGGGGGCTTGTTCCTTAACACAACAAACTTGTTACCCTGTCCTAGACCAACCACCGGATGCATGATGGATGCCCTCATAATTAACCCATATTCCTTCCTCCAAAAACAGAACATTTTTTATTTTCCTGAATAATTTCTCCACAAATATGTGTTTTTTTTGGACCGCAAGAAAAGAGCCACTTTATTAAAACTAGCAAGAAGCTGGAGTAGTACAAGAGGTAATAGCACTTATAGGATTACAAACCGAACTTCGCTCTACACCAAATCCAATCGTACGCGATAAATTTTATGTCATCCAAGATCGCCTTTTCCGATTTGATGGTCCCTTTGAAGGCCTTGCAGTTCCGATGATTCCACAGCACCCAAAAGAAAGCAGCCCCAATAATTCTTCTAAAATTCCTCTCCACAAATATGTGTACTACAATTAAGTATATACATGTCTATAATTGTTCTGGATCTTGTAATAATTAATGTTGGTTTTTTCTTTAATTTCATGTCGGACGATATATATATATATATATATATATATATATATATATAGAGAGAGAGAGAGAGAGAGAGAGAGAGGGAAGTTCATTTACAAACCACAATAAGAGTAAAAACCGTACAAACCATGGGTTTTTATTCGTCGTTTGATAGGTTAAATCAATTTATTTTATGGAGTTGTTTGTTTTGATGAAAATATTCCATATAATTCATTTTTTGATGAAATTGTTTTTTTTATGTAAATGAAAAAGTTTCATAACCTTTTTTTCATTGTTATGAAACGATTTTATGTGTTTTTGATCATTTGCAAACCACTCTTTGTTACAAACTGTAGGTTCCAAATCAACCACAATGAATATGCATGAACACTTTGATTTTTGAATGATGGAAGCCAATAATACAAGATCTATGAAAGAATGATCATGAACATGATGATGATGTATGAACAAGTGTAAGAATGGTCATCAATGTATCAATCTCATATAATTCTCTCAAATGATGGAAGAGTGGAGGAAGGAGAGGAAAGAGTGGAAAGTACAAATGAAGTTGAGACTCCTATTTATACTACTTTATAAAAAGCTAAAAGACTTTTAAATGGATGGGCCCTAAACATTGGGCCTAATCCACAATTACATAAAAGGAAAGTAACTTTAAGTAAATAACAAATTGATACAACTAATAATAATTTCTAACAATTTCCCCCTTTGTGCCAATTTTTTCACTTCCGACGATGATGGCTCGATGACTTTCTTCTTGAAGCATTTGTCTCCTTGAACTTCTTCAATGATCCTTCACCTCTCCGAGGCGGTGGTGGTGGCGGTGGCGATCTCTCTTGATGCTTCTCGGTCGGTCGTCCGTCAATCTTCCTCAACCCATAGTAAGACTCGAGGCGTCGTAGATCACCTTTGTCTAACACCCAAGGTAAGTTTGTCTAAACACCTTCTATAGCGGACAGCGGTCAACGGTGGGGAGATTTTCGTGACTGGAAACAATGGTCGAGTCAACACGCTTGGAGATTCCCAAGGTGTTGGAGACGGCGTGCGCGGGAGAGGTGATCTGTGAGGTGAAGGTATGTCGCATGATGGCGGAGGAGACTGATACGGAGACATAAGAAGTGGAGAGTCAGAATCATAGCTCTCCATGCTTGAAGGTGATTGAAGAAACTGAGGTGGTGCCAGGAGTGGAAAGTCATATACGAGCCTTCTTCCTGATTTCCCCCTCACGGCGATCGGGGTCATCTCGGTCGTCGTGTCTCCTCTTTAGTGGCTTGGGAGATGTTCGTGACAGAAAACAATGGTCGAGTCAACACGCTTGGAGATTCTCAAGGTGTTGGAGACGGCGTGTGCGGGAGAGGTGATCTTTGAGGTGAAGGTATGTCGAATGATTCTTATTTAGTTAATTAATTGCTTGCATGCAGCTCCAAAATAGAGTCGTACAGGTTGCAGGATTTGCTGATGTTCCTATAGATGACGAGCAGCTTCTCATGGAAGCAGTTGCTCAACAGCTTGTATATGTTGTACTTGCAGTTTATGATTCTTTAACTATAAAGAGGTAATTCTAGCTATATATATATATATATGATAAATTAGTTATGTAAGTAATTAATGAATGTACGGATTGATTGATTGATTTCAGGGACTTTATACGGGCGACGACTGTGTAGAGAATGGCCCCAACCTACATGCAATTAACTTGGTGGGATGGGGAACAACACCAGAAGGATGCAAGTACTGGATACTAAAGAACTCTTGGGGACAGGATTGGGGAGAGAAAGGATACATGAGAATTGCAAGACAAACTGCTGATCCAAAGGGGGCTTGTTTCTTAACACAACAAACTTGTTACCCTGTCCTAGACCAACCACCAGGTGCATGATGGATGCCCTCGTAATTAACCCATATTCCTTCCTCCAAAAACAGAACATTTTTTATTTTCCTGAATAATTTCTCCACAAATATGTGTTTTTTTTTTTGGACCGCAAGAAAAGAGCCACTTTATTAAAACTAGCGAGAAGCTAGAGTAGTACAAGAGGTATATGGCACTAATAGTAGTACAAGATGCATGATGGATACCCTCATAATTAAGCCATATTCCTTTATGCAAAACAGAACATTTTTTATTTTCCTGAATAATTCCTCTGTGCGACTTCCAAAAAGGACCTCGCGGCGCGAGGTTGAAGGCTTGCGACGCAAGTGTGTCGCTAGATCATCCGATCAGTCTATTTTAGTTGATGATAAATTTAGTTTTAATTATTTAGATTAGAATTATTATTATTTAGTTTCCTTTTTATTAGGATTTGTCTTTATGTAATATTTAATTGAATAGTTATCTTTCTATTTTGGTTATAAATAAGGTTTAGAGTAAATTACGGATTTGGTCCATGTGGTTTAGGGGCTTTTATGGATTTGGTCCCCTTACTTCAGTAATTATGGATTTGGTCCTGTGGTTTGCAAATTCTTTTGAATTTGGTCCCTGGTAGTGCAAATAGGCAGGGACCAAAACCAATAGACTTTGCAAACCATAAGGACCAAATCCAATAAAATTTGCAAACCACAAGGACGGACTTCAATAAAATTTGCAAACCACAGGGACCAAATCCGTAATTATTAAAGTTTAGCGATCAAATCCATAAAAACCCCTAAACCACAGGGACCAAATCCATAATTTACTGTAAGGTTTATCTTTAGTTTCTTTTAATTGGAATTAGAATCATTTTAGTTCCATAGTTATCTTTCTAGTTTAGATTATAAACAGAGTTTAATAGTTTACGATTGTTATTCACTTTATTTTGATAAATATAATTCTTCTCTTTCAGAGTTTAGAGTTTTATCTCTAGTTTATTAGAGCTTTCTATTATTCTCGGGTTCTAACTAGTAGAATTGTATCCTTTTGGATTCTGATGTTTGTCGATCCGTTACGTGTTTTCCCCGCTACGTTACGAATAAGAGAAATGAGGTAACATGGTGAAGGAGACGGATGGAGAGGAAGGGTTTCTTTCAATTATGTTCTATAGATGGTTCACATATGAAAATTCAATAATCTTGAAAATAAACTATAATAGTACTTTGATATAGTAGCAAAAATAATCAAATAATGTTTTAAGGTAAGCTGTTCAAAAAAAATGTTGTAAAGTAAACCATATATACATGTGAGCAACATACTATTTGAACTTTGAACCATTAGACAAATGATGTTGTATGAACTTAACAAGAAGGAAATAAATACAAATACGCTTAACAATATATAAATCAAACCATGTTGTGTTAGTTCTATAATTAATTTATTACGGGTTTATTTGAGTTATTGATACTTTCTTATGTTTCCATTAAGAAAATATGTAGAAAATAAAATATACTTCATCGCGGATTTTTTTTTAAAGCAATTTTTCAAAAATCTTATTTATAGATGCATGTATTTTGTAGTTTGAAAATATATTATTTCAATACCTAGACGAAATGTTGATAAAAACTTTAATATATTTTATTTTCTAATTAGTTTACTGTTTAATAAGGTCATTTTTTAGCATATTAAATGTTTATTTTGAATAGGATCTTCAAATTTTAAGGCCTTTGTTGATAGCGTTTAAAGGTAAAGAAGATATGGCTTTAGTTGCCACCACTTTTCTCACTAGTAATTCCCATCTTGCTTCTTGCTTCTTCCTTCTTGTTCCTCACTTGTTGTCCTTTCATTTTGAATTGCTTGTGTAACTCATTTCACATTTAAAATCAACAAATAGGAAGACCGTTGCCTTGCCTCTTTGATGTTCAATTTTGAACTTCTAACAAATCAAACACTTAGCAACATATTTGACAATATTTTGTCATCCCATCACACCAAAAACATTGCTTCAAATCAATGTACATTTTGGTAGAATTTGGATGAATTAGAAAAGAAAATTTGATGGCTTCATTCAATAAAGCTTCTTTTAGTTCAGGATCAATGAAAGTACACATAGACAATCACAAAACCAAATAAAATAAAATCCATATCTGGATCACATAAGTTCTAATTTACTTGCTTCCTTAGCTTGATTGAGGAAATAAAATGGTTAATACCTACACAAGGGAACTATGCAAGTGGAATTAGGTGATTCGCAAATGGAGGAATGAAGTTTGAAAAGTTTCCAAATACGTTTACACCGGACACAACCTCCATTAACCAGAGGCGATTCTACATTGGAATTGATGGGGTGTGTGGACCCCACTTTTTAAATTTTTTTTATTATCATTATAGTATAATTTTATTTTGGACCCCTCTAAAGTTACAAAAATGACCCCACAAAAAATCAAGAACAATAGATTTACACCTTACAGTTTTCAATTTTGTTAAAGAAAAAAAATTAAGAGGTATTCATCTTATAGCCTAATGTACAACTTATTAAAGCATGTATAACCCACTTCCACTAATCTCTCCTACAATCACGTTCCCATTTTCTTTTTAATCTATAAATTACACTTAATACCCTTGTAACTAATCATTTAATTTATTTTTAGTACCTTAGTTTTTCATTTTTCATTTTAAACCTTTGTCATATTAACACAAATAATCTTATATAAAGTAAAATGAATTAAAAAATATATTTATTTTTTTACATGTTATATCATTATAACTGTCTCGTCAACACCTTCGAAATAAGTCCAATATTACTTATTTTTGAATTTTATCATAATGTTAAATATCACAAATATATATGAAATATTTAGTTTTATATTCCTCACATTCTTAATTTTCATTTAAAATCCATATTAAAAATAGATAATCATGTCTTAACTTGATGCATAATAAAACACATTTTTTTCTTAATCATATAATTATAATTATCTTGTTCATAATTTGAAAATAATCTCATTGTTCAGTATTTTCTTTAATTTAATAATATTGCAAAATATGATATATATATATATATATATATCGAGATTTTTCAACAGTGATGTATCCATATTTTTTAAATTTTGTACATTTTACACGTTATCGACTTTAGATTAATCTTTTGAATTATCGGTTTTAAATTCGAGATGATTCGCGCTGCAACACGTGTAAGTAGACATCTAGTAGTTAACATAAATCAAACAAAACTTCACGTCTGATTATGGTCGACATCATTTGTTCGTTCTTCCAATTTTTCTCCTACCATCGATAACATATTACCCGATCCATAACAAAAACAAAATTTGGACCTATTGTCTAACTTTACAACTGATTCGTGTTGTCACATGTTGGACCCCACTATATTTGTATCCTAGATTCGCCACTGCCATTAACCCTCTTCTTATAATTCGCGAAGTGTTGAATACATTACATATGTCATATTTGGATATTGCCATGTGTATTCACATGTGTGTATGTGATTTTATATTTATTTTTTTGAACGACAGCTTTATTAAGAAAGCGGGCCTAGCAAGACGCTAGAAAACCCAACAAGCAGATTACAAAGACTCCGGATTACAACGCCACTCTAACCAAGACCAGTTTTTACCGAACACACATCTATTTTTAACCCAAAAAAAGACTTTGATTGCACAACATTTGCGATAAAAAGAGGGTTAAAAGAGGTACCGTTAAAGAAAGCCTTGTTGCAACCCTTCCAAATCGCACAGATGTAAGCGTGGAAAATAAAGACCTAATATTCTATTTAAAATATAAGTTACAAATGGTGCCTATATGTAAAAATAAATAGGTCATTAAGTGTAGAGTGACGTTGTTGATAAGTGTTCAGTCTATTTCTTAATGAATGATTTAGTAAATAGTTTTTATATATTAAGTTTTTAAATCAAACTTAAGATATATTTTAAGACCAAGATTAATATGTTCAAAAATGTAATATCAATTGTTTCCCTATGAAAAACCAAAAGTGTTAATATATAAAAATATAAAAATAAAAATTGAGAGGGGGCGACTAGGCCAAGTTGCCAAGTTGTCAAGTTGAACATGTAAATATAATATATAAAAGAGTAAATTACGGATTTGGTCCCTGTGGTTTGGGAGTTTTTATGGATTTGGTCCCTAAACTTTAATAATTACAGATTTGGTCCCTGTGGTTTGCAAATTCTATTGGATTTGGTCCTTGTGGTTTGCAAATTCTATTGGATTTGGTCCTTATCGTTTGAAAATTCTATTGGTTTTGGTCCCTGCCTATTTGCACTACCAGGGACCAAATCCAAAAGAATTTGCAAATCACAGGGACCAAATCCGTAATTACTGAAGTTTAGGGACCAAATCCATAAAAACCCTCAAACCACAGGGACCAAATCCGTAATTTACTCTATATAAAATATTATGTTGAAGATGTTTTTAATAAGTTATTACATTTGATTGGATTATATCTTGTCCTAACCTCTCATTGTCATTAATTAACATAAAATAATGTTTGTGTTGGGATGAAATTATATGTTATCTAATCTCATATATCTTATAAGATCTTATCTACTAAACTTCAAAAATCTTATCTTTTACGTAGATATCATAATAAAATTGAGTTTATAAAGCCTAAATTAAATATAAGCAAATAAAAAAATCATATATTTAAAAATGTTACAATAAGTTTATAGGACAATTTCAAGTATCAAAAGTTTTAGGTATAAGAAAACCTCCAAGACATTGAAACATCCATGTCAATAGTGTGCCCCGTTCCCCCTTGATCTTAGAAATCAAGTATTAAGCTATCTCCATTCTTAGTGTCGTCCTTGGGGAAGGCGGGTTGAAGGTACTCCCAAGACCCAAAAGAAATAGGGGCCAAGATTTTTTAGTATTTAGCAATAGCCAAAACAAGTATTAATTAATTACATTAAAAATAAAATATTTAAAATACTAATTGTTCACCATTTTAAAATATTAAATTTTCTATAATTGATGTCTTTGGAAAAATTTTGTCTTAGTCCTACAAGTTTAAAATGGTGACGGAAAACTTTAACTTGGGATGACATTAAAACCCTTTTTTATATTGATTAAATAGAGTGTTACTTCGAATAGCTAACGTTATATATGACTTCAAACGATGTCACTTTATATATTAAAGGTATATCATAGTATGCTTTTACAATGTTATGAAAAATGATATGATAAATCACACTAAAGCAAGGGCGAATTTAGGTACATGCTAGGTAGATTCCATGACCTACCTAAATATTTTATTTTATTTTTGTTAAAAGTTATATAGAAAAAAAATTGGGAACTATAATTTAGAGAAGTACCTTAAGTATTTTTTTTAAACAGCTTAAGGTAAATGAAATTAGTCGTGTTGTGGTGGATAACATCCCTTGTTGTGTATGGTAAGTGCCTAACAATTTTAAGTCTGACCCAAAAGAAAAACACAGCCTAATTTTGATCGACCTAGACTTCGACCAAAAAACACACGGTCACATCTTCATCGAACTCGACTTCAACCAATCGATCTCCAATCTGAATGAATCGATCAATTGGATTTCACAATTAGCAATCCAATTTTCAATTGTATGGACAACCTGGTTTGTTCAAAAATCAAAATCAAAACTTGAAATCTTCTTTTCTATTTGCAAATTGATATAATTATACATCTCAATTGTTTATCAGAAATTAGGAGTTAATATTATAGTTGAAAAGGTTATTTTAGAAGGTATTAGTAACGATATGATTATGAAATATTTCAAGGTATAAGGTCTCGTCGAGTACAATTGTAAAAACTTTAAAATATCACTATTGGGTAAATGTTTGATTTTTAATTTTAATGACCCGACTCGACGAAAGTATAGTTGACACTTTCATTTTTTTCCCGGCTAACTTAGTAGGGAACCATATGGTTTTCTGTTCTAGATTTACTATTCCACTAAAGAAACAACTATTGATTGATTTTGCGTCTACAAATACTTCGAAAAGCAATTTTATATGAATTATAGTGATTATTGAATTTAATGATATTTCTTATCATAAAAATGATATATTAAAAAATGGTATTTATCAATCACCAAAGAAAACAAAATTATCATGTCATCAATTACCGCCAAAAACAAAACAATAAACAAGAGCATTAAAAACCTTAACCAATAGTCTAAAAAAAACTTAACCTACAACTTAAAATTTTAAATCAAAGTACGAATGGAGGGAGGGAATGTTTGATTCACAAATATTAGCCAATATCTCCTCCTCATCCCTACAATTAGAGAATCCATCGTCGTCGGCATCCACCTCCTTGTCCTTGATCATGTCCTCCAGCTCCTCCTCGGTCAGCCGGTGGCCGACGCTCCCCATAATCGATCCTAGCTCCGACGACGAGATCTTACCGTCGCCATTAACGTCGATTTTTTTTTAACACTTGCTCCAGTTCCTCCTCGATCCGAGCACAAGATGTGAAGGAGCTCGTTCGCGTAACCACCGGCAACATGTACGTCGCCTGAATATCTTCGTCCTTGCCATTTTTCTTCTTCCGATTGAACAGATTCTTCAGTCCCGTGATATATAGCTAGGGTTAGGTTACTCAATTGATTGATTGATTTCCTTGTGACGAGAAATGACAAAATCAGAAGATGAGCAAATCAAAATTTGAAAAGGAATCAAAATGGCGAAATCGAAAGATAGAGAGAGATTTGAAAAGGAATCAAAGCGATTGAGTTGATTGAAGGAATGGAAGATGAAATTATGAAAGGCAGGTTTTATCGACAGGTTTTTAGGTACTGCAGAATTTGTGCAATGCACGATGAATAATGAGTGGTATGCCTTTTTGAACTCCACTAAATCAAAACAAACAAACTTAATAAATATAGATATTAACAATAAATGCAATATCAATCACTCGCAAGTTATATTCCCTAATTGTATGGTTGAGAAGGAGATATTGGCTAATAACAAAGACAAATCAAGGGGAGGAAAATCTAACTTCAAACTCAAAAGATGTACGAAGATATGGTCGGCAAGGAAGTGTTATGTTGACCACCGGGGAGGTCCAAGTGGTGTGTTAACCATCGAGAGCGAGGAGGTGCAATGTTGACCACCCGGGAGGTCCAAGTGGTGTGTTAACTTTTCTTCTTTTTATAATGAACTCTCCATCAACTTTCTTTTTTGTTTTTTGTTTTTTTGTCTTTCTTTTATTTGTGATTCAAATAAAAATAATCATAAATTAATACTAATAGTTAAAAAATATACAATTTTATTCAAATAGTGACCCCACATTAGAAGAAAGGTCCTAAAGAAATAATGGAGAGTCATTATAAAAAGAAGGGAAGTTATTTGTGGTTGTGACTTTCTCATTTTGATGAAAAAAATTGAGATGTATCCTTGAGTTTGTAAGTTTAATTGAATATTTCATAACTTTTATAACTTACAAGATATATTTTAAGATTTCAGCATATGGGTTTGTTTCGAGCTTGATTCAAGTTTGAGATCGAAAATTGGCTTCCGAATCGAGATCAAGTTCGAGTTTGAACTTTTACTACTAGCGAGTTTTCGAGTCGAGATCCAGCTTGATTCAGGTTCGAGTTAGATTTCAAGATCAAAAATTGGCTTTCAAATTAAGGACCAAATCTATAATCTACTCTAATTAGTGACAAATATATTAAATGGTCATATGCATTTAGGTTTTTGTATATATAACTTTAATGATTTAAAAAAAAGTTAAAGTATTCAACCAAAGTTCTTAAATTATATTTTAAACAAAAAATCATTAAATTTTCTCAAGTTAATTAATCAGTTAATTAAGTCCCTACCACTGTGGATGGTGTTAACGTGTAGAGAGCAACCTTTGAAGGCAACAGAAAAATACATGAAACACAAAATACATGTGATGTTTGACCCATTCTTCAACATATTTATATTCTTGGTCACTAAAATATATTTCATATAAAAAAACTACAGCCAAACAAAAATTTCTGGAGCATTAATAAACATTATCTTGAAAATCAATTTTTTGTGAACCAAGGGGGAATACTATAAGATGCCTTTCTTCTTCTTTCTTCTTCTTTCTTCCAAGTCATCCTAAAATATATCAAACAAAAATAAAAAGTTCATAAAATACATTCTTTATACATCAAAAGCCCGAAAAAACCGGACCTTTTTCGTCAAAATTACAAACACTACCCTTTTCCAATTTCCACCCACCATCATCATCTTCAATAATGATCATGACCAAAACCCAACTAATAAAAGAAAACACCCATCAAAAACCCTCATAACCAAATTATCAACAAATCTAACCACACTACTTTTTAACCACTTAAAGGTTGTGACATACTGGTTCAGACTCGAACACTGACGCGATGCCAGAACATTTGTGGTCGTGGAGGTGTGAACCTCCCAACTATGACTCCCGAGCATGGTTCGAAAACCAAAAAAGAAAACAATCCCAATTTTTACCCTTCCTTTTAGATTAGGATAAACTAAGCCAACCAAAACCCAAAACACTAATTAACTCATTGATCCTTTTCAACATGCTACACTGACTTGATGGTTTATGACTAATCTTGGTTGCTCTTCTTCTTGATCTCTCTTTCTCTTGGGTAAAGGTAAAGAAGATATGGCTTTAGCTGCCACCACTTTTCTCACTAGTAATTCCCATCTTGCTTCTTCCTTCTTGTTCCTCACTTGTTGTCCTCCTTTCATTTTGAATTGCCTGTTTCATTTTCACACCCAAAATCAACAAAAATAATTCCAAATCTTTTAATACACAGGTCTCAACTGATTACTACTTTCTTTGGGAGTGCATATTATGATGAAAAGTGCTCATCAGCTTATCAACTTTTCCAAAAAGTTTTTAACTTTTTGGCTTCTTAAAAAACTGCTTACAGCTTTTCCATGGAAGCTATAAACATTTTATACAAACACTTCAAAATAGCTTATTGCTTTCCAAAAAAGCTAATAACCAAACATTTAAAAACAGCTTATTGCTTTCCTAGGAAGCTAATAAGTTATAAGCAACTTCAAATAAGCAATCCCAAACACCCCCCAATAAGCTACAGATTCAGGGAACAAATGGCAAATGGCAAATGGCTGATAATTACCTGCACAGGGGAACTCTGCAAGTGGAATCAGGTGATTCGCAAATGGAGGAATGAAGTTTGAAGAGTTGCCACATACGTTTACACCGGACACAACCTCCACTAACTCTCTTCTTACAGTTCGCAAAGTGTTGAATAGAGTGTTGGAGGTTTTCGCAGGTCGAGAATTTACTACAAGGTGCCCTGTTCTTGCTCGGCTCCTTATCGTACGGTCCTACGCTCGTGCAACCTTCTGTGCAAATATGATGCAAACAATCCATGGCTTCACTAAGCTGGAAATACAAGCTCTGTTCTTGCAGATGCTTCCTAGTCCTCTTTTTCCTCTGCACATTTTAATCAAATTCAGATTCATTCATTAGCTACCGATAATATTCAAGTTCAATTATGGTTGTGTTTGGCCAAAATAAGCTAGCTGATAAGTTGGTACATGTTTGAATGGACCATAAGCTAGCTTATTGAAACGCTAGTTTTAACTAGTGTTTCGAGAGCTTTTTGTAGTTTTTTTCCAATTATACCCTTTTTACCCTTTTTGTAGTTTTTTTCAACTATACCCTTATACCTTTTTACCCTTATAAATATTTCGATTATACACTTAAACCCCTCTTGTAACTCTTTTCAATTATACCCAATTATCTCGTGATACCCTTTTTGGTCATTTTACATCCTCATAAACTAGTTTTTGTCAAAAATAATTTATTCATAAGCTAAGTTATCAACTACCAACTAACTTATCAGTTTCCTATATCTATATGATAAGAAATCGCAAGAGTACGCACCAATTCGGCGTCATCGATGAACTTGAGGATTTCGAGTTCAAGGTAAGGATCGTTGTTTTGAAGGAACTTCCACGCTTCCGTTTCCTCAACGGCCTTGAAGCTATTCGATATCAATCTCATACACTTAAGGTATAGATCCGGTGCATCACAGAGCCTGGCGAGCTGGAGAACGTCCACGACCGACTCGATGTTCAACCGTCCGATCAAGGCCTTGGTACACCGAGATTTCAGCTGCGGAACCAAGTAAACGTGAGACAGCGCTAACAGATGAATCCCGAACTTCTCCATCTCGTCTTCATCGCACCTGTTGACCATGGCAAATTTGTTGTTGAGGTCAAAACTCAAAAATAATAATTATATCACTAAAATAATGATTTGTTTTGAATATTAAAAAAAAAAAGAGCACTAAAATAATGATTTGTTTTGAATATTAAAAAAAAAAAGAGCAAGTCTGGATTTCGCAAAAATAAGATAGTACATGCTTGGATGGAACATAAGCTAGCCGAAAACCTATAAGTTAGCTTATTGAATTATTAGTTGCATTAGCCTTTTATTAAGAGCTTTTATAGCTTTATTTCAATTATACTTTAACTGATATTAATTATTATACTCTAAAATACTCTTTTTGATCATTTTAGCAACTTATAATATGGTTTTTCCCAAATGATGTATTCATAGGCTAGCTTATTAGCTACCAGCTAGCTTATCAGCTATTTTTTCCCGAATACAATTAATTTACTCCTAAGCTAGTTTATCGGCTACAAGCTAGCTTATCAGCTAATTTTGGCGCGTTTTCAGGGGACTTACTTGGTGGAATGGAGAAATCTAACGAAAACATCGACAGCATCACACGGAACGCCGAGTATCGGAATAATCTTCTCGGAACTCCGGTGCTTCCGCGGCCTATCAATTACGTTTTCCAGCACCGGCGAAGCAGATGCCTGAATTTTCCAAAGCAAAACGAATTCAACAATCAAAATATAAAAAAAACCTAATTACACCAAATCGATTCATTTCACTCATACACTAATTCACACAAACACTCAAATCGACCAAAAAATCAAAAACATGAAAACTAAAAACAACAAAAACTTCAAATAAAACACAAAAATTCGAATCAATTTCTTTCAATTTTCATTATATACACTTCGATTATAAACATTAGGCGAGATAGATTAATTACCATGATTTTAGCGTGTGCCGGAATCCGACGGCCGCCGGAAGTTAAAATATAGACGATAGTGTCGACAGATTCGCCGGAAACATGATCGGAATCATGATCGGCCGGTGAGGAAGGGCTTCTACACATGTTTGCCGGAAAATATTAACGCCGGTGATAGCGGTTTGTGGTAGGTAGGTAGGTAGCTGTGGTTTCTGATTCTAGAAAGACGACGTCGTCTGAAATCTTTTTGGTGTTATCATCTGCTCGCCCCTTCCTTCTATTTATAGACGGTGTGTGTGTTTCCCACATGTGTACTTTGTGACCGAGATTTCTGACCCACGCGCATTGATCTCACATGTAAACCACGCGCTTGAATAAACTAAGGCTGTGTTTGGTATACTGGTTGATAAGTTAGCTGATGACTGATAAGTTAGCTGATGATTGATGAGCTAATTGATGAATATGTTGTATTTGGTAAAAACTAGTTGATAAGGTACCTTATGACTGTAAAATGATAAAAAAAATACGTATTTAAAAATTGATAGTGTAAAAAGTAGCAAGGGTATATTTAGGTTGTGTTTGGAAAACATAAGCTAGCTGATAAGCTAGCTTATAAGCTAGTCCATCCAAATATGTACCAGGAAGCTAGCTTATAAGCTAGCTTTTTGAAACGCTACTTTGAGTAGCTTATGAGGAGCTTATTGTAGCTTTTTCCAATTATACCCTTATTAATATTAATTATTAAATTCAAATATATTTTTTTTGGTCATTTTACATACTCATAAGCTAATTTTTGCCAAACATAATTTGTTCATACGCTAGCTTATCAGCTACTAGCAAGCTTATCAATCAATAACTAGTTTATCAGCTATCAGCTAGCTTATAAGCTACGCTTGCCAAACATAGCCTTAGAATAAAAAAGTAATAAGTCGCATAAGTCACCAAAAACGCTAGTGAGATTAGCTTTTCAAAAACTAACTTATGCTCCATCCAAACATGTATCTGACTTGTAAGATAGTTTATGAGCTACCTTATTTTTACCAAATGATGCCTAAGGTTGTGTTTCGCAAATTAGCTGATAAGTTATGTTTATTAAAAACTAGCTTATGAATATGTAAATTGATCAAAAAAATGTAATTTGTAGTATAATAATTAATATTAATAAGGATATAATTGAGGTGATGACTTTGTCGAAGCTTTTCGCCTATGTTCCTTTCTTGCCTTTCAAAAAAATATGAGGATATAATTGGAAAAGGTTACAAAAGAAACCCTTGAAACACTTCTTCAAGTAACATTTCAATACGTTAGCTTATGGTTCATCTAAATATATACTAACTTATAAGCAAGTTGCTAGCTTATTTTAACAAAAGTCTAAAACTGTATATGACAAACTAGCTGATAAACTAACTTATTTTTGCTAAAGCCTAAAAGGGTGTTTGGTTGGAGGATTGCAGACAACATTTTTCATTACCATTTCTATTCCTCGCCCTCTAGGCTGCAATCCCCCAACCAAACACCCCCTCAATAGCTGTTTATCCACATTCAAGTGGTAATATAAATTTCCCTAAATGCCCTCCAGTCCACATTCAAGTGGTAATATAAATTTCCATAAATGCCCTGCGGATTACTACTGATGTGGCAAGTGGATAAACCACCTCGTCATGAATCGGAAGGGCGTGTTTGGAATAAATGGCTTTTGGAGAAACAGTCAGATCTGACGTGTATCATCTACAGGGCCGTTCCTAGAGTTTTGGATGCCCTGTGCGAAAATGCAAAATTATGCCCCAATGTCTATTTGTAAGCAAATGAATCGATGAACGATATGATTTTTTATAAGGTTTGGAACTTAGCCAAGCTACGTGGCTCATCCATGCGCCAAATTTTATTAACTAAACAAAGAGTACAAAGAGGAACATAAGAACCACAACCTCATATTACAAAATATAAATATAAGTCACCTAAAACGATATCTCCATGCATAGAAAGATAAAAGACAAGAAAAACTATAATTAGTTTTAACTAAATTGGTAAATAATTAGATTAAAGTTAAAAAAACAGCAACTTAGCAAGTCTGTAAATGTCAAGATTAATACAAACAGTAAGGTCATTAAAATTGATAATAAAAATATCAATGGGTGCCATGGTGCAAAAAAACAACAAATGACTAAATCCTAAATTTCTAAGCATAGGCTATATAACAATTTAATTGATGTTGACATGCAAATATGCAATCTGCCAATTTCTCAAATCCTTTGATTGATGCAAAAGCAAGTAACGTAGATGGAATAATGAAGAATTCCACTAAATCAAAATCAACTAGCTTAATAATGTAATATAATACCATATTTGGGAATTGTATAGAGCTCAACTCATAAATTATTAAAACTAATTACCTATCATAATAACATTATATAGAAATTTGATGCCCCTTAGGCTTTGATGCCCCGTGCGGTCGCACGGGCTGCACGGCCCCAGGGCCGGGCCTGATCATCTATACTACACGTGGCATGTTAATGGTGTATTATCTTTCCACGTGGATGATTTATCACATGACACGTCTTAAAATAATAATAAAAAAATAGAGGCCGGAAATAAATATGAAAAAAGGTATAAAATGGTTACATTATTAGATTTCCAGAAGATATTTTTATTAGATTTTTTTTCTTTTGAATTACCCTTTTTGTCCTTTTGGAGTTTTAAATTATAGTTAAAAGCGAAAAGCCCTTCGAGAAATATATTTATTTTCTTTCTCTTTTTGAATAAATTATATTTTTTATGGAATATTATATTATCCAAATTTACTATTTTATTTATTGCTATTTAATATGATATTTGTTAACATATTGTAGTTAAACTAGAAGTTTATCCGTTTAGTGTAGTGTGACATATATTTTTGTTAATGTTTTGATTTTATCATATTTTTACAATTTGTTATATTAATAAACGAGGGGATTTGCCCGCGCTTCGCTGCGGGTAGTTCTGTTAATATTTTAAAGGTCCGTTGTTGTAAACAATATTTTAGAGGAAATTACCTATTAAAAGTTCGGACTTTGCGCCGGGTTATAAACTGTGATAGATTTGTCGTAAGTAATAACATGACTTTATATGAAATATAAAGTTTGTACAAATGTTGTCATACGAAAGATTTAATAAAATACATGAAACGATTTAAAAAATCAAAAAATTTAATTTTAGGAGATTTTAATAATACTAACAATTACCAGAAAGCCAAAAGACTGTTCCTAAACAGTAGGTACCGACACTTTAACATATTTTAGCCAATATATGATATATGACTAAAACGCAAAATGAAATATAGAAAATTAAAATATATAAAGTGAATAAATATTATATGTTTAAGAGGCTAAAATGTAATTTTTCCAAATGTCGGTATCTGTTGTTCATGAATAGTGTTTTGGCTTTATATAATCGTACTAAATATATTATATAATAAAATAATTACATCAAAAAATACTCAATATTAGGCTCATTCCGATCGTATCGACGATACAATTATAATGACGTAATTTGTTAAAATTAATACGTATTTTTTAACATATTTTAGCAAATACAAGATATATGAGTAAAACATAAAATGAAATATTGAAAAATAAAAAGTATATAGTGAATAAATACTATAAGTTTAGGCGGCTAATATGTAAATTTGAAAATTGGTATATGATATGGTCGGTTAGAACGTATATATAGTATATAATAAAATAATTTAATCAGAAACTATTTAATATTAGGCTCATTTAGATCATATCGACAATACGATTATAATGGCGTAATTTGTTAAAATTAAAACGTATTTTTTTAACATATTTTAGCCAATATACGATATATGACTAAAACATAAAATGAAATACTGAAAAATAAAATCTATAAAATGAATAAATATTATAAATTTAGAAGACTAAGGGGGCGTTTGGTTCATTTCAGGGAATGAGAATTAAAATGAAAATGGGAATGCAGGAGAATGAGAATAGGAATGAGCATTGCATTGATACTGTTTGGTTAACCCAATATAATCAATGAAAAATTTCTTCATATTAAAAAAATATGTTTTCCTAACTTGAAAATACAAAAGATATTTCATTTAACATCCATATATGGAACAATGCATGAAAAAAGAAACTAAGTAGAAATAAAAATTTCATTCCCCCCAATTTGGTCAGGAATGAAAATTAATGGTTCTGCAGGAATGATTCCATTATATAATATCAAACCAAACAGCAGTTTTCATTATCATTCTCATTTCTGACCCATCAATACCCCCAACCAAACGCCCCCTAATATGTAAATTTGAAAATGGGTATAGGATATATGGTTTCATATAATCGTAATATATTATAATATATAGTAAAATAATTACACCAAAAAATATTCAATATTAGGCTCATTTCGATCGTATCGACGATACGATTATAATGACATAATTTGTTAAAACTAAAACGTATTTTTTAACATATTTTAGCCAATATACGATATATAATTAAAACGTAAAATGAAATATTGAAAAGTAAAAGGTATAAAGTGAATAAATATTATAAGTTTAGGGGAAAATACGTAAATTTAAAAATAAATATACAATTAAAGTGAAGTGTGGGTCGGGCGGTGCTGGCTGGAGCAACGGGTTTGGGCCGGGTAGCCTAATGATTGTATAAGATATATAATGATGTTTGTGTTAAAACATGTTTAATAGTTAACTATAAATTGATTTATAAAGTCTAAGAATATTAATAAATTGTGTCTGTAATAATAAGCTATAAATTCGTATGTAAATGTATGGAAGACTCTGATCAACGGCTTTGACATTTTGAAAAAGTACATATCAGTAATGGGAATTAATTAAAGATGATAAAATATATATTTCTTAATACTTTTATTTAATTAAAAAATATTTTATTAAAACAATTATTTTTTTTAATTGCGATTTCTAGTTCACTATGACTTAATGTGTTCACTAAAAAGTGTAAAATAAATTTATGAAAATATTTTAAGCTTTCATTCTTATTGCTTATAGAAAATATAAAACAAAAATATCATAAAAACTAAAAAAGATTTTAAGAGATGGAACTTAATTTCTTTATGATGTAGCTTAATTTTCAGTCTGATTTATGTGTATGAAGATACAATCAATATTGACTATGTTATAATATATGGTGAATAGATCGACAAACAAAAAATATAATGATCAGACACGTAACTGTAATCCTGCTAAATATACCGTCATCATCTTCCCACATTAATTAAAATGGTATCTTTTGTCATATAACTTTGACAAGTAAAAATTATGTGAATATGACTGAAAAATTGATAGATCATTTAAGAAAACTATTATACCCACAAAATATCTACGATAATCAAGACAAAAAAAGATTTATATGTCAATTTCACCATGAACATCAAATGGTTTGTGTTGGTCCTATAGCGAAAATAATGCATGGTTAATTTCAAATTCGGATCTTTCAACAATAATCTGTGCTGTATAAATGTAAATAAAAATCTTTAATTACTAGTAATGAATATATTTGCCATATGAATCATTTTTGATATTCTATATAAAACATTTTTGACTTGTTAAACATTTTAGTTGACTGTATCTATTAAACAATTTTTTACTTATTAGATTTTCAATAAGTAAATACTATAAAAGCATCTCCAATAACTTTCCTAAAATAGAAAAATAAAGAAAAATGAAGATTTTAACTAAATTGTTTTTTTTTTTTCTGAAAAAGGTATTCCAGACCACATTGAACCCAAACTTTAACTTAAATTGTTCTTCAAGAGCTTCCTCATTTCTTTCTCTAAAACGGAGAAAGTAGGAAAAAGAAGTTTTTCTCTAAATATGGAGATACCCCAAAAATAATTACTCTTTGAAAGAACCAATAAGAAATCTTGAAAATAAAATTTTAAAGAAAAAAACAATTTTTTTAATTGTAAGTGAAATATTTTATTATTATAATTAATGTTGATATCTCTAAAATAGGAAAGTTGTTGGAGATAGATGCAATTTTTTTTAGAAATTTTGAATTTTGATTTTTCATTTTAAAGATTTTTTTAGAAAGCTACTGGAGATGATCTCCAAATTTGTGATTTTAAATATAGTATTCCGATCTTAAACTTTTTATAATTAATTAGATAACCAAAATGTCTGAAATTATTTTCGCAATTCAAACATTTTATAGTAACCCCTTACATTTAAAGAAGATGTTATATCCATAAAGTTTAGGATAATAAGACAAAACAATATTTATGTCAATTTCACTATGAACATCAAATGTTTCGTGTTGGTCTTCAAGTGAAAATAATGCACGAGTCATGATTGCTTTAAAATTCAGATATTTTGGTAACAATATTTTGTTTCGATAAATATAGATAAGAAAGTTTTTAATAGCTAACTATAAACCCAATTGTTACATACTTACATGTAAGATATTGATTGAGAGCATCTCCAATAGCTTTCTTACCTTAGAGATAAATTACTTTTTGTTTTCTAAAATAGAGATTAAAAAAACTCTCAATACAGAGAAATCGTTGGGTATTTTTTTATTTAATCCACAAAAAAGAACTAAATTAATATTATTTTTACCTAAAAATTAGAAATTTTATTGAGATCGTAAAAATAAAGAATATTTAAATAATATATTTGAGATTGAGCTCTTTAAAATAGAATTAAATATAACTTATTTTTAAAGTTTTAACTTTAACTTTTTATTTTAAAAAATCTTCAATGATACTTTGATTAAATTTATTTATTTTATTGATTAAGTTTGTTCTAAATCTATAAATATAGAGAAATTGATTTAGTCTAACATGATCCACACGATGATCTTTCGTTTTAGGTTTTTTGTAAAAGTCATAATTAAATAATATATATTAACTAAAACCTTTGTTTTTATATAAAAAATCATTATCTTAATTGACAATTCTCCTAGTTTCTAGATTTGGAATTGACTTGGAGCATTTTGGTCTCTATGCTAGTTTTTTGTTGGTATAAAACAATTGACTCGTTTAACATTTGTGGAATTGAAAATTCAAGATCGTGTAACATTTGTGAAATACAAAATTCAAAATCATTAGTTTAATTGGAATGTTTAATAAATTTTCTGAAGTTACAATCTAATAGAAGCTATAGTTTCTTTTTTAACGGTAATTTATATAATATACAAAAAGAAAAAAAAACGATGAATTAAGACACATTTATGTTTCAGCAAAATCATCATCAAAAGTGTTCTTTTTGTTATTAAAGTCCAAACACTGATTAAAGCACGAGATCTAAATGGAAAAGCATATATCGTAGATAGTTTTATAGTCAAAGAGGGTAACTCAACTTTGCATCTACTTGTAACCTTATGTTTAACACATAAAATCCAAAATCACGGTATAACACTATTTACATCTTAATGATCTTGGTTATATTCAAATAGCTAACGGCATAAGATTAATCGGTTGTTCCAATCTATAATTTCAAATACAATATTACCAGTTAAAAAAACTCATATAGACAAATAACCAAATGTTTGAAGTTGTTTTTGCGTTAATCAATTTTTTTCCTACACTTTAAGAACCTAAACTTGATTAGGATTTAGGAACACACAATATGACACTTGATGTATTAATCAAGGTTATAGAAAGGCTATTAAACATATATGTGTGATTTTGATTACTACCATTTATATATTCATCATGAATGTGTGATTGATGATAAATAACAATTGCATATTCATCATGAGTATTCATTTTGAATACGGACACATAACGTGTTGTAGGTGATTCAAGTTTTCTAATCAACAATTTCAATGAAATCTTTCAATTTCTTATTTTATTATTTTCAACTCTATGTATTCCTCTATCCATAGAGTACTTTGAACATATAGAACTAGCTATAACAAACTTATTTATTTGTATTAACAACTACTATAGAAGGAATGTATTAATAACTATTTTTGTAGCTAAGTAATGTTTTAGTTTATGCTTCTACCTATAAACTTTCATATATATATATATATATATATATATATAAGTTGTCTTAAATGAATGATAAATGCCTAATTATACACATAATTGTTGTTTGCTAAATCTAAATAAGAAGTTGAGATGCATATGACATGGATATAATGTATATTTTTTTGTTGTCTTAAATAAGAAAATATAACCATAGTGATAATGACTTATTTACCTATTACGTTAAGTTAACAAAAATATATGTTTTATAGCGGAAAAAGTTTTCGTGTTACATATGTAAAGCATAATATTAAAAGTTTATTGATAGTATACTAATAAAAAAAAGTATCATATACATTTAGATATTTAATTAGTTTTTTAATTATAAATACTAATTAATGACTATTTTTATTTTATTCACAAGCTAAAAGAAACACAAAAAAGCAAAAAAAATAAAATAAAATATAATAAAATTTTGGTGAAATTGTCCCACATTAAAAGAGAGATCTATATGTTGAAGTTGTCCCTTGTTGAAAGAAAAATCCTAAGGAAATAATGCAAGGTCGTTATAAAAAGAGGAGAAATTATTTGAGGTTGTTTTGTTATTTTGATATAAAACTTGAAATGCATTTTTGAATTTTGTAAAGTTTAACGAAATATTTTTTAAGTTTTATAACTTATAAGATAAACTCCAAGATTTCAACATATGAGCTTGATTCGAGTTTAAGTTGAAGCTTAGTTCTAGCTTGAAACAAGTTCGAGCTTAGGAATTGGCCTATGAATCAAGTTTGAGTTTGGATTTTTATTACTCGCAAATTTTCGAGTCGAGTTTCGAGTTCGAGTCGAGTATATAAATATTTTGATACTCGAGCTTAACTCACATCATTTACACCCTATTCATATCCCTCCTCCCTATGAATAAAAGAAGTGTGAATAGGAATTTTTTAGATAATAATTAAAAAGATATGTCATAACATTAGTAGCCTAGTAGTCAGTAACATCCTTGGGAGAGACAATGGATGACATTCATGTCTATCCGGGTTCGATTAATGAGGTGAGCATCTGGCATTACCTAACCATGATTCAGCTTTCAGATCAGTCCATGGTTATCGGTTGATTAGTCGAGTGCCCATATGGATCCTAAATACCTCGTCAATTTTGTGTAATGTGTATCAGTTATGTACCGTTAAAAGAAATTAAAAAGATATATGAATACATACAAACTACAATATTATTATTTATGATTCATGTTAAGTTTAGGGGTTGCTATATGCACCCAAAAAGTGCATCGGGAATTGAAAAAGTAGCATCGGGAATTGAAAAAGCAGCATTTGACGTTGACATGTGTGTGTATGACGCATTCAATTTTTGGGTGCATTTGGTAAAAAGTCGGGTGTATTTAGCAATTGCCTTTTATTGTATTAAAGACTAAATTTTAATAAAAGAATAAATTAAAATTGGAGCGTGATGTTGTCTTGTCATGTTTCACTTCTGGTGGATATAATCGTTTTTGGGACAGGCTTTCATGATGTTTGAGATGACGATATTAATTAAGAAACTATTATTATTCATTTTAGAATTAAAATGTTGAATAAATCAAGTCTATATTTTAACAATCAAATGATGTTTTTGCTCCTTAAATCAGGCATTTAAATATTATATATTCTTTTTAGATATAAATAATGGTTTTTCTTTAAGTTGTTTAAAGATAAGTAAGACTTGTTTATTAATAACTTAACTAGCATAATGAGATTTACAGATTATTCGATCAATTATATATAACTATTTTGTAATAGTTTAATAATATAAAAGTGTTATTCATTGAGGGGTCGTTTTTATCATATTTTTGTTTGAAATGGGACAAGAGCTCCTCGTCCACTGTACAAAACTAAAAATTATTATTATTATTATGACTTAATTAGGGGTCGTCTACTAAACGATTACCAGTGTCATTTACCTTATTGTTTGTGCATGAGCCCGACCGAGAAAGCTTACTTGGTAAGAGCAACTCAATGAGCCAAGGGTCGATACTCTTACCACGGTAAGAGTAGAAAATTGCTCTTATCGGGTTTAAAATGCTCAATAACAATCTATTTTCAAGGGTAATAGTATTACACGATAAGTTAATTAAATGTGAATCTTATGCCAATAAATACTTAAGCATTGTTTGGTAAAAATAAGTTGACTTATAAGTCACCTTATAAGCCAGATACATGTTTGGATGGACTATAAGCTAGTTTTTTAAAAAGCTACTCTCATTAATCTTTTGGTGACTTGTGATATTTTTTTACTTTTTTATTCCAAATATACTCTTGCTAAGTTTTATACCACTAATATTCAAACATGTCCTTTTTTTGTTCTTTTAAAGTCATAAGTTACCTTATTAGCTAGTTTTTGTCAAACGTAACTTATTCATTAGCTATCTTATGAGTCACCAGCTATCTTGTTAGTCATAAGCTACCTTATGATCATAAGTTAACTTATCAGTTAATTAATCTTATATAAAAATTTAATAAACTTGTTTTAAGATATAATTAGTAATTAAATGTTTCTTTTGTCAATTAAAGGGTTAGAAAAATAGAATGATGTTGGCGTCATGGGGGACGTGGTATAGTGGTGAGATGATGTTTGTGGAAGGAATAAGAGTGGAAGGTGTTATTATTGCATGTGTTCCATTTTAACACACTCTTCTGCCTGCCAAGAAACCCACACTAGTCAACTTTCTTTACCAACAAATCATCACTTTAATATTAAATTATCCCATTGATGTTATTCTTTGAAAAAAACTTTTATGAACAAATTTTTTCAGAATAGTGTTCGGATCAAAGCCTGACTAATTCTCGATAATTTTTGGGGTTAAACATGGCCCCATTTAAATGTCTCCAAACATGTGCACGGGAAACCTCGAACTCGGTTAGGACGCTTATGGACCCCCGAGCGATAACCAATCTGCGACAGCACTGTTGACAACAATAGATGTATAATAAAAAAAAGGTTTATGATATATGTTTTCCATGAGCCTATAAACAATTTTCTTTTACATTCTAAAAATAGATGTATAATAAAAAAATAAAAAAAACGGTTTATAACATATGTTTTCCATGAGCCTATAAACAATTTTATTTTTCATTCTAAAAATAAATGTATAATAAAAAAAAGGTTTATAACATATGTTTTCCATGAGCCTGTAAAGTATCACCGTAAAACATTGTGAATGTATAAAAACAACAAATATTTACAATTTACTATGAAGGTTTACTTTCGATGTTTTGTTCGGTTCATGTGTTGTATATGTGGTTTCTTGGGTTTTTAGAAGATGATATGGTCTCACGTGTAATTTTGTTCACATCATATTAAAGGTATAACCGAAAAAAGACAATTAGAAGCCGTATACTAAAATGCTTACTGGGTAAGCACTTTACCAATATCATTTATCTTATTGATTCAGCACGGCAACTGGCAAGGTCCAAGAAGCTTATTTGGTAAGAGACAAGGAACAAACCGAGAGTGTGGGAAACAACTGTTACCCTGTAAACGCTTACCAGGTTTAAAAGGCCTACCAAGTGCCAATAATCCATTTTAAGGCTAAGGATGTTATACGATAAGATAAATGAAAGTAAAGCTCTTATTGATAAGTGTTTATGTCGTAAGAATTTGATAAACAACCAGTTACCCCTTGATCTAAAAATTAATTTCAGGACAGGTAACACGTTAGATAATATTTATTAATGAAATGTTATGTGTTCAGATACATTTCTTCAATGATTTTTAATTTGTCGTCTTTTTAGTAATATAAATTGGAAGTGAAAAATAAATTAATTGCACATATACAAATACAATATGATAACATGAATATTCTGAAAAGAAACATAAAGTTTGTCATGTGTGTTTGTAGAATGTGTGGACTAAATGATGAAAGAATGTTGGGATCCAAGAAAATGTTGAAATGATTTCATGTCGGATTGTATAAAGATACTTTTTGAAGTTGAGATCCATACGGCTATAACTTTTCAATTTAAAAACAACCGAATCAAATAAAACTGACCAGTATATTTCACTCAGTAGTGGGATTTACGATGACTTAGGAGCTGTTCGGTACCGGTTGATTGGGTTGAATGAGTTGTTAAAAAAAACCGCTCGGCCATATCGACCCATTTGGTGCCGGCTTAATCGGTCAGCAAGGGGTTGAGCAAACCAACTACCAAAATAGAGTCCTATCCGCTTAGCTCTGATTTTTTTAATCCAGTTCCATATGTTTCATCTGTCGATTAAAGCAGTCGACCACCACAACCTCAATCTGTTTTTGTTCCATTGTAAACAAATGAATCGATTTCTAGTTTCTGATTTCGATTTCCGATTTCATGTATATGAATCGATTTCTTGTATGAGTGTGTAAATCAATTTCTGATGTGTGTATCGATTTCTGATTTTTACTTATGTGTCATAATCGACTTCTGATTTCTAATTTGTGTTCATAATTGATTTCTGATTTATGTGTTCAAAATCGATTGTTGGTTTTTGTGTTCAAAGCTAAGGTGGTGTTTGTTTACCTTTTAATAGTTTCATTAAGAGGCAGCCTTTGAACCGCTAAGAGGTAAATTCTGTTTGGCAAGAAAAAGATCTGCCTCTTAATGGTTCCAAAACCCACTGAATGATTTAGCATTTTGAGTGTCCCTTAACCATTCGGAGCCCAGATTTCATTTTCAACTGTTACCAAACAACCCTATTTCATTTTGCATTATATTATACAAGCCTCTTAATCATTCTGACCACTTAATCATTCAGCACTAAACCATTCAGCAACTGCCAAACAACCCCTAAATGATTTGTAGTCATAACAGAAAATGAACCGAAAATGAACAAGCTCCTTACCTCGGTTAACGAAACAGTAGAAAACTTCCATAACAAACAGGGTAAAATGGTCATTTCTGACATTCGGATTATTTATTCAGCATAACAACCGAACACCAACTTACCTGTTAACACATAAACAATTATATCCAGACAGACAGCTATATCCATACATGTGTTAACAGAAAATGTACTGAACAATACCTTAGATAGTTAGATGGTATGCATATTTGATGCCTAACAAAGAATCTAATAAGAAGGGGAAAAAGTAAAAGGTGAAATCGTAAGAAAGGATATGGACCTTTAATATCTTTTAATCTCACCCCTACCCTAGGAATCATGTTTCTTGTAAAAGAATTGGTCCAGTATATATCATTAATGTCCATTTTCAATTAAGATTGATTCCATAACGGAGATCGATCAATTTTTATCTTTTTTTCTATAACTTACTTTCTCATTGAAACCCTGTCCTTTGATGCCTTAAAATAACAGAATGGTTCTTTTTCATTAAAACCATAACTTACCGGAAAAGGATACAGATTAAAAATAACATGTATGCTTAAATTCTAAAACCATATACAATAAATAAATAAAAGTTATGTTTTAGACTACGTATTTTTCAACTTCGGTCATATCAGATTACGTCTATATACAAATATATACGGTTTAGATGTATGGCTATGAAAGTGTTCCTTTAATTTTTCTTTTCTTTTTCAAGTTTTTCTTTGAATATATCAAACATTTCACACTAATAATAAGTTCTATATGAAGATCATTATCAAATTGACAATTGAATTGGGCTCCCACTGATGGCCCAAAGAAATTATTATTAAATACTTTTACTGTGAATACTGAATACTATTACACAAGGTCACAAACCTCCATAGTCTAGGTAAAAGTGGCAACCATGAGGTAAAGAAAAAATCAATTATCTGATTTTTAGGTTAAACGGTTCAATTAATCGAATAGACTGTATTCTAGCAATTGCGTATTCAAGCTGTAAGAAAATGCTGGTGATGGGGCTTCCGATAATCGCTAGGGAGGATATCTGGGTTCAGGATGATCCCGTGTCAAAAAATGCTATGACTCGGATAGGTTTGGCAAATGTAGAGGTAAGGAGATACACTCTGGCTAGAGGTGAAGGCTGGGGTTTTTGCAATGGTAAAACTGGTGGAGTATTTCCTTATTTGGTTTAACTTTGATTACCCTATTGTCCGATTTGGTTAAACCGAAAAAACTGAAACTGACTAAAACAAGTGTTACCCTTGTCCAATTTGGTTAAACCGAAAAACCTGAAACTGACTAAAACAAGTGTTGCTTGGTTTGATTACCGATTAATTTTAAATAAGTCGAAAATCGAATAAACCAAAAACCAATTGAACCGATCGAATAGCACCCCTGATATTTCCCCTCTAAAATCCTACTTCACTTTGTTAATAAATTAGAAACAACAGTTTTTAGTTTTCATCTCACATGTTAACTTAACATTACATTTGTCCCTACCATCATCTTTTTTTCACCTTTCTTGAACCTGTTTCTTCACCGAATGCCCCGTTTTTCGCTTATGCCGACTAAAATCCGACACGAACCTGAACGTTTGACCGCACCCGTCCTCGTTACAGACATATGGCCGAGCCCCCGTGTGCACCCGGATGTGCTCGGTTCGCGCCCACGCCCACTTGAACGTCATCTTGCACCCTTTCCACGGGCACTGTAACGGCCGGTCGTCCATGTGGACCCGCCGGTGCTGAACCAGATACTTGTGCGAAAAGAACTTCTTCCCGCACCCCTTAACCGGACAGACATTTCGCTTGTGGACGATAAGCTCTTGTTTGCTATCGAAACTCATGTTGCAGCCCTCCATATCGCACGCGAACTCGCCGTCTTCGTCTCGGGATTCGACTGCTGGCCGAGGCTTCTTCGGTTTCTTCACGGCCACTTGTTTCGGTTCCGTCTTCGCTCCTCCGATTTCTTTAGATGGCGGCGGTTTTATGATTCTTTTTCGTAACCTCGTGCTCGGCCCGCCGTCGGTCTCCGAATCCTGCTCAGAATCCATCTCGAATCGTCTCGTTTTCTGATCGAGAATGTTTCTTGGGGTCGTTCCGTTTCGAATCAGCTTGTTTCGGAGGTTTGTCCTCGGCTGCCGCCTGAACCCGCCATTCAGCGACGGCAGTTCATCCGGCGGTGGTGATGGCGGCAGCGGCGGCGGTGACGGCGACCGCTCTACTTTTGGGATCTTTGTCCTGACACTCGTTCGCCGGCTTTCTAAACCGCTCTTCTTCCGCTTTCGTGCACTATTACGAATCGCCGTTTCGGTGTTTTCCAATTGCCGTGCGGGTTTTGAGAGTTTTACGGGTTTTACGTCATCTTGTTCTTCGGGATCTCGTGCTACCAACAACGGGTGGGCCTGGTTCGACATCCACACTTTCCCGCACCATTTTCCCGCCACGACGATCTTTTTCTGCCGCCCGGAAGGCTTCGGTTTTGCAGGGCTACTAGACGGAGAATTATGTCCGAACGCGTTATAGATAATGGAATTATACGGCATTTGTTTGCTGTAAAGCGGAGAGCGGCTAAGGCTGGCACTGTAGAAGAGATTGATCCCCAATTTTACGGCCCAATCCCGGTTGCCGTGGGTGGCTTCCTCGCTATCGAGAGCCGATTGTATCCACTCTTTGTCTTTTTGAATACCCTCTCGGAATCCGAGATCGGTCCAGTTATGATCGATTCCGAGTTCTTTTGCCACCGCCTTTGCTTCGGAGTCTAAAGAGGGATAATCTGCAAATCGTATGCAAATCCAAGAAAAACTTGATCATTTTATATGTGGAAGGTAAACAAATTGCAAATATATTATACAGTGGTTTTGTACGTGTTTAAAGATGTCACATAAGCACGTATGTTTTGTGAGAATATGTGGACCCCCATTAGTTTGCTTTTCAAAAGAGCCCTTGACGAGAAAAGAGAGGTTCATAGGTTCAGTACGAATAACTTGTCGCGCTCTCAGCTGTCCTCACATTCGCAATAAAGGATAAGTTTTCAGTTAAACCACCCCTACATACATACATATATATATATATAGGGGAAGGTTCAAACGAGAAGCATGTCATTTTAAAAAAAAAAGTGAGGAGCTATCTCAGCCACTCATCTCGCGGTTACGATGGACGTGATCACGGAGGATTGACGCGATTCATGGGAGGGTAGAGATTAATAAAGGGGGGGACCGGTCAAAGTCGCCTTTGTTGATGAGTTGAGTGGTTGAGATTGCTCCTCGGTTCTTAAAAAGTTATATTTTTCGTATGAACTCCCTCTCTCTCTCTCTCTCTCTCTCTCTCTCTCTCTTATATATATATATTATATAGGGAAGTTCAAATGTGAACCTATCTTTCATTGTCAACGTAAGGACCACTAAAATCGTGCCACATGGCAATATTCACTCTGAATAATGCATGATATTCATGATATTCAGAGTGAACATTGCCACATGGCGCGATTTTAGTGATTCTCACGTTCACAACCAAAATTCAGTTCACATTTGAACCCACCCCTATATATGTATACACACATTGTGGGACTCCAACCAAGACTCAATGTTCCACATTCGAAATTGTTCCAGAGTTGAGAGTGGAGTCCTTAGAGCGGTATACATTTGTTCTGATACCATGAGTGAATATGTGGAACCTCATTAGGTTACTCTTTGAAAGAGCCCTTGAGCAGAGAAAGTAGGTTTCAATATTCTCCCTGTCCCAAAATACATGTCTACATATTTATTTATGTGTCCCAAAAGTAGATAACTAAATTCTTAAATTTACCCTTAATTTATTGCACAAATATTTGAGAGTTGTGAGAAGAGAGAGAGAAATTAAATAAGGGTAAATATGTCATTTGGTTAACAAAAAAGTGTAACAATTATGCATTGCCTAAAACGTTATTAACGAACAAAATATAAATAGGGCACAACATGTTATTGTTATGTTCTATGACTTCTATCTAATTATGATTATGCTTAAGATGGCTTTTGAAGGCAAAAAACGAACATTTACACACTGGCCGACCCAAAAGGGCGAAGAAAAAAAACGTACCTTGGTGACAAAGAAGCAGCATATGAACACCACCAACCGCACGTAGACGTTGCTCTACTTCTAAAGCATGCTGAAGACAGAATATGTGCATTCTAGAAGATTCCTCATCACACGTTGTGTTTATAGGCGTGTTCTCAATTTCCGGTACAGCCTTTTCCGACACGTGCACATCCGACAAACAATTCTGTTCAGCAACTCGAGAAGACTTTCCCGTTAAGCAATTCGTCGAGTCCTTCAAACTTCCGTTTCTTTCGAACTCAACCGAACACTCGAAAGTCCGATCATTTGCGTCCATAAGTGTCGGATTATTATTATTAGGGGACGGAGAATGATCCGTATCTTTTTCGTCGGCATGATCGTCATCAGAATCAGATGAATCGCCGTAGGCTAAAGCCAAAAGTCCAAGGGATGAGTTGACTTTCTGTTCGGCCTTACGTGAAGTTACACCCGAATTATCGTCTACCGTTTGCGTTTCCTCGGTAGATTTTATCGGAACATCAAACAAACCATCACGAGGGCTGTTCGGCATTTGTCCTGCATTCGTATAAATCAAAAAAGTTAAAGGCAACTATGTGCAAAAGCTCTATTCAACGAGCTACTCGAGTTCAAGTTCGTTTATCTCGAGCTCGAACACAAAATAGAACTCGTTTAACTTAAAGAGCGAGCTTTATAACATCAATGTTCGACTTGGCTCATTCGAAAACTCGATTTGATTTTTCAAGCCGAGCCGAACCATTCAAGCATACCCTTTCAAACCAAACATGCTCATATATTAATGAGTAAATTACATATCTGGTACCTGTGGTTTACACTATATTGCACTGTTGGTCCCTATTTTGAAATAATTATGGAAAAGGTCAAAGTGGTTTACATTATATTGCACTATTGGTTATTATGGTTTACACTATATTGCACTGTTGGTCTCTATTTTGAAATAATTATGAAAAAGGTCAATGTGGTTTACATTAAATTGCACTATTGGTCCCTGTGGTTTACCTATATTGCATTGTTGGTCACTGTGGTTTACACTATATGGCACTATTCGTCCCTATGCTTAACAAATTGATTTCACATGGAGTTAGGGTTAGGGACCAACAATGCAATATAGTGTAAACCACAAGAACTGTTTCCATAATTATTTCAAAATAGAGACCAACAGTGCAATATAGTGTAAACCACAGGGACCAAATATGTAATTTACTCTATTAATTAATCATACGATAAAAATATAAAAGTTATCGAGCTCAAGTCAATAAACAAGTTAATCAACCGTGACTTTGAACCCTAAACGAGCATCAAGCTCGATAACTCAAAAAATATTCGAGCTCAAGCTCGGGCCCTCATAAAAAAGTTAATCAAGCTCACAGTATTAATTTTTTGATCCCGACTCGAATAAACTACTACTCAACTCATTTACACCCCCTAGTTATGCCTCTAACAACATGTTCATGGGAAAACCACAAAGAAGTTCGAAAATTAAGGAACACCCTAATTTCCATTCATATGTGCGGTATATGCACATGTGCATAAAAGTAATTAAAAATGTTTCATGCATCTTATTCACATGTGAATACCCGATAAAGATCGACTTTTTACAATAAAAATGCTTGTCGCCGTGCATAGTTCAAATGCTTTAATTCATAATCAACGAACTAGTTGCAAAATCATGCACAAAACCAACAAAGTTTAAAAGCAATCTACTTTATAAAACACTACAAAAAATGTTTATACCTGAAGAGAATTTGGGATCCACCACACCTTCATCTTCATTAGTGAATAAATCCGTGGAAGCAACTAAATCACTAATACCTCTACAATCAGCCGACATTAGATAATGTGCAGTTGCTTCTGTCGGCCGAATAATCGCAACACTCGCATAGCACAAAATCCCACAAGTAACACACGAGAATATACTCGTATCGTGCTTTTTATCACATTCACCACTCTTATATCTTCCGCTGGTCGTATGAGAAGCTAAACTATTTGATGAAGAATCTTTACCACCATTCAACGAGAACCCGTTATTCCTACCACAAAACGAAGAATATCTTCTCACCGGTTTTCTATCTTTAATCACATCATTATCATTATCATCGTCATCGGAATCTGAACTATGTTTGGCCTTCGATTCATCGACTTCTCGAGTGTGTAAACCGGAGGAAAGTCTTCCGTTGGATTGAAAGAGGGTCCGTCCGTCTAAAACTTTTTCAGGAAGAACTACAATCGGGGACCCTTTTGCGAGAATATGAAGAAGGCGATTGTTTTGCATCATGTCTTGAAAAAATAGTCTTTTTACCAACGCTTCTCCCTCAACCTTCAACTTATCTTTTAATCGGGAGCTTCGAGGCTCAGGCTTGATGCTTGTTGGTACACTGAGGAAAGGAAAATGAAATGGGCTTCGTTAGCTTTTATCCAAGTATAGAAGCAGAAGGTCCAAACCAAACCAAACAAAACAAGCCCAGTATACCCACGAGTAGGTAGAGTCTAGGGAGCTATGTTGTTCAGCAGTCAAAATACGATATAGCGGTTATCGCAGTGGTATAGTGAAGATACAATGGTTCATGTAGAATATTTCTTAGGACTATTATATATATTTAGGGTTTGATTCAACGGAAAACCTCAAAAAACGGAAAAGTGAGGAACACCGCTGTAGCCCTTTCAACTGGACTGTATGCACTTGTGCATAAAAGTAATTTGTAATATGCACACGTGCATAAAAACCAAAAAACAACTTAATTTACTTCTATAATAGGGTCCAGATGAAGGGCTATGAGGATGTTCCTAGGTTTTCCGTTTCCTTGAGGTTTTCACTTGAAACTCTCTCTCTATATATATATGTGTGTGTGTGTGTGTGTGTATACATACATACATACATATATATATATGCATAGTTGCATACATAACTAAACATATTATATGCATTAATTAAAATAAAATAAGGGACTAAATCAAAATAAATAAAATAAGCGTCTAAATACAGACAAATATGTAAGCATCAGATTCAAGAGAGTGCCCAATTGAGAATATCGGTATTGCAAACTGCCATTTTATCTCAAACATCGGTGAAACAACGCTAAGTGGTGTCTCTGTTATCAAAACCGCAATTTCCACCACTATTTTACCACTGCTATTTTGCTTATGACCGATAACCGCTATTGCACCACAATTAACAACATAGCTAAAGAGGTACGCAGACCTGACCTCTACTTCAAAAAGTAGAGCGGTTATTTCCACAAAAATACCCGTCTTATGCAAAGTGTGCGAGAATGAGAAAAGCAGGTACACTTAAATTAATAAAAGACGGACCTTGAAGAGAACGATACTGCGAGATCATAAAGCAACTGAGAATGAGACACCATGGGAGCGCAATTAATCGAAGCCCTACGAATTGCAGCATCTTGTGCAACTCTCAACCATCCAGGTGTCGCGATATTAGCGGCTTCCCCACAGTTGAATCCTGTACGGCAAAAGGAAAAACTTTTTTACCGTTATCATAAACACAAATTTGACAACAATAAGAAAAAGAAGAAGTAATATTTTACCATGACTAAACCCCGAGTGATAAGCTCTAGGAAAAGTGACAACGAACTCTCCGGCGTTTTGCACCAATCTGGGTTACAAAGAAAAGTTTGTTAGCTTTCAGATCAACGTAAAAATTAAATCTTGACAGTCATATCAAAGTCTTACCTGCAGCAAGGAACCCCAGCCTTAAGTAATACTTCAGGGGATATAATTGTTGTCTTCTCACCGAGAGTGGCAAAAGTCACTGAAAACACACGATAGAAGTGATTTAGGTTGACAATGCTAGCAAGCAAAGATGACATACAGTGACCTTATGGTTTGTTTTGTTTATTAGCAGCTAGACCTGGCAAACGTGTCGTGTCGTGTCGGGTTCGTGTCGGGTTCAAAGTTAAACGGGTTGAAAATGCTTGACCCTAACCCGACCCGTTTAATAAACGGGTCAGAAATCTCAACCCTAACCCGACCCGTTTAATAAACGGGTTGACCCGCTTAACCCGTTTAACCCGTTTAACATTTATAAAATTAAAAATTAAAAATAAATATTCACAAAAATTTAGGAATCCAAATTTTATAATTCAAACTTATAAGCTTGAACTAAATTCATTAACATTATTACATTAAATATCCAAATAAATCATAAATTAGTAATAAAAAAGTAAAAAGAAAACTTTATATACACACATAAACACACACATATATGCATAAACGGGTTAGTCGGGTCATTTTCGAGTTGATATGCTTGACCCTAACCTTACCCGTTTAACTTTCGTGTCGTGTCGTGTCAACCCGTTTACTTAAACGAGTTGAAATCTGTTACCCAAACCCGTTTATTTCGTGTCGGGTTAGCGTGTCGTGTCAGTTTTTGCCAGGTCTATTAGCAGCTTAATGGGCTTAGAGTCAAAGTCACTACTTAATTGGTCAGTTATACAAGACTGTTTGGTAGTGGCTTAATGATATAGAAAGTGGTTTATTCAGTAAGCTTCTAGGGGGAGCTTTATGAAGAAAACCAAGTTTATTTCCAAAACCTGTCCCTGACAGTTGAAACACATGCTCCTTCCATCTATGAAAAAATCCTAAGAAACAAAAACCTTCCTAATATATACAGATAGATTAACCCACACAGACAGCTTTATCCATATTGTATTGGGTTGTTTGGTTGGTTTTCCATTAAGCCCTGTAGGCTATAGGGATAAGGCACTCTGTGTGGATTAATCTGTCCGCATAGATTGCAAATGTTTTTGTTTGGGAGGATTCTTTCATAGATGGAAGGAGCATGTTTTTTAACAAGAAGGACAGCTATGGGAAAAACTTGGCTTTCTAGATAAAGATCTCTGAAACTTACTTGAAAAACCACTTTCCATATGACCAAATAAGCCGTGTGAGTCTCATTTAGCTCATTATGCTGCTAACAAACAGGCCTTAATGAATAACCAACCAAACAACCCCTTAATCCGAATTTATCTAAAAACCAACAATCGTGAAGAACAACAAATCTTTTTGCACCAAGCCACCAACTTTCCTTCTTAACAAAATTCATTTTTACACCCATTCATCAAGAAACGAACGTTTTTGCACCAAAAAGATTGTCCCGATTACAAAACACAGAAAGAAAGCATAAACCAAGCCTACATCATACATAGTGTCCACTAAAGATACTGTAAACGAACGTTGTAGTCTTTTCCTATGAACTATTAAACCTAAACTCTCAAGTCTCAACATGAATCAAAACATAAACCTTTCAGTAATCAAGATTATAAACCAAAATAAAAAAGACCCCTTTATATATATACATATATATACACACACTTTCTTTGTTATATCAAGTTTATTTTTTGCATACAAAGAGTTATACAAGTAAAAGTTAACCAAAACAGAGCATGAAATTAACCAAAAAAAGAGGGAAATTTCACAAGATATATCCATCTATCTAAAGTCTAAACAAGAACACAACAAGATAAAAACTTGATAACAAACTCACCAATGGGATTAATCTCTCCACCATAACCATGATCCCTAATCACATCCTCAAAAGCAACAGCAGCATCTCTAGGCACTCCATACCAAGTCTTCCCTGCACCCATATGCATATAATTCAAGCTATGAAAGTCATGATCTTCAACATGCCAAGCAAACCAGCTAAACAACATAGAGATGTAAACCATTGGTGAGGTCACACCAGGTATCTCCTCCTTCATAAACTTCAACAATGACCCTTTCGCCCTCGAAACCCCTCTCATATTCCACTCAGTCTCCCCAACAGTCAACCCCTCCCCACCCCCACCAACCTCCTTCCTCCCCTGTTTCCTCCCACCGTCACGCCCGCCAACCGTTCGATCAAATGCCGAACCCGGCATATCGTTCGCATACTCCACCGAAAACGGCTTATCGACGTGCGCCTTCCAGTACATCGTCTCCACCTCCAAATCCACCAACCCCTTCTTCGTCGAACCCCTCGACCCACCCTGTTTCTTCAAGTAACTCTTTTCGAAACTTTTCGCTTTCGCTTCGAACTCGGCGACCGTGTACGTCTCCCCGCTCTCCCACACGGGCTTCTGGACGGGGCGGTGGTGCTGGCGGCGGGGGCAGAAACCGATCTGCTGCTGGCGGGTGGTGAATGTGGGTGAAGAGTTAGGGTTTCTGGCGGATAAAGAGTGGTTTAGGTTAGCAATTGCGGTCTTTTTGGGGGAAGCAGAGACGGGTGGGATGATTTTGCAGATTCCGTATCTGGAAGCTTCTTGTTCGATCTTGAAGATGTATGAAATCGGATCTTGGAACTCGGCTAGGGTTGGGTGGTACTCTGGGGCTAAAGGGAGGGATTTCAGCCATGGGAAGACCTCGTCCGCCATTGATGATGGGTGGGATTGGAGTGAGGGTTTTAGATAGATCTGAAGAGATTCATGGCGAAAATGGAGAGAGATTGGGGTGAAGTTGTGTGTATCGAAATGAGTATATAGATATATAGATATATATCTATATATATATATATATATGCTCTGTTTTTATGTTGAATTAATGTTGAATTTCTTCTTTCTTTTTCTTTCCTCTGTTTTTTGGTCTCTGGGATTTTTTGACGGTAGGAATGGTGAAAAATCTAGCGGCATAAAGAAGGGGGTTTTGGTTGTGGATTTTGGAAATTGTGCTTACTTACTTCTTTCTTCTTACTATCTTACTATTACCTTACAAATAAGGACCAATTCAATCACATCCATACCAAACTAAATAATTAATTAAAAAAAGAAGAGAGAGATAGAGAGAAAGGAGAGAGAGAGAGAGAGAGGGTAAGGTAGTCTACGAGACCCGCACGGCTGTGCCGTTTTTTCCCTTGCCGATTACCCTTGGCGGTGTTGTCGAGGGTACGGTCGGTACCGGCTCCTTTACGACGCCCTTGACAGATGGGCCGGGGAAGGGTCTGAACCCTACTGTTATATATACACCACATCAGCTTTTACATAATTCCTTTTATAAATTCCTTTTGTAAGTTTTTTGTAGTTTTTTTCCAATTATACCCTTATTAATATTAATTATTATACTTTATGATACCTTTTTGGTCATTTTACATACTCATAAGCTAGTTTTTGCCAAAGACGCTTTTTTCATAAGCTAACTTCTCAGCTACTAGCCAGCTTATTAGTCAACAGCAAGTTTATCAGCTAGTTTGCCAAACACGGGCTAAGGGTATCACTATGTGGCAGACCCATGATCTGGATATCGTCACATGTTCACCACGGTGTTTGAACCCGGGTAGTTAGGAATATCATTCATTGACTCCTTCATGATGTTTACCTTACCATTAGTAAGGTAACATTTTTAGGGTTGTCTCCGTATTTTAAGAAAAAATTCTTCTCTCTTATACTTTCTCCATTTGGAGCAAAATAATACCACAAAGTCCCCATATCTTTCATTTTTTACGTTTTGAAGAAGTTGTTGGAGATGCCCCTAAATAGGACATTTGGTTAACAAAAATTGTGATGATTATTAGATCATCTATGTCTATACCTTTGTATGATCACTTCAATTGTGGAAACTTATTTTGAGACCGAAAAAGTATCAATTTTTTTGAGATTCTTTAAAATAAGAGCATCTTTAATAAGATGTTATAATTTATTTATTTTTAAAATAGAGTAAGCATTTTCAATAGGTCTTCTAAATAGATCAAATGGAGATTTTAGTCCTACTGATTTTCTAAAAATATTAATTAAAATAGAGGAAAGTAAAAAATCATAAATTCAAAAGAATTTCTAAAACTTGATAGGGGTAAGATAAATTATTATTTTTAATTTATTTTGAATGATAAGAAATTATTATTATTTTATAAAGTAAATTGCAATTTTAGTCATGTTGTGTGTTGTTTTAATCTTTCAGAAAATTTCTATTGCAAGAAAGCCTTTGTATTATATAAAAATGCTTAGTTTTGATTGCTTTCACTTGAAAAGGTTAAACTTTATTAGTTAAACTCTCTTTACCTATCTTGCATGTAAGGATAAATTAGTAAATTTATCAATAAAACACAGGGATAAATAAAAAATAATTAGTATATGTAGTTGCCATCTCATATTTTGAAGATAAAATAATTATTGTATCCTTAAGGACAAGGCACATGAGGTAGATATGGATGAAAGCTAGCTTCTATTGGTAAAACAAATTAAAATCAAATATTTTTGCATATCATATGGGTCTTTTTACACTAAAATTTTAGCAAAGATCAAAACCAAGATAAAGAGCTTTTTGCAGTAAGACATTGTTGGTGCATGTTTTTTTTTAAAGTTTAGCAAAATAAATATTGTCAAATATAAACCCTTATATATAATTTATGTTTACTACAAATTATTAAATATCTCTTTCGAAAATATGCTCTTTAAAATAAAATTTTACGTGCATCTTTATTGCAATTTGTGATATAAAAACCACATCCTTTTCAAATCATATATTTTTACAAAACATGTTTGTGACTTCTCGTTGCTTCAAAAAGGGACGCAAGACTTTAAAAGCCTTGTGAAAACATGATTGATATTACATATAGCTTCGTTGATTTCATTTCAGATGGATTGGTTTTTGACTAAGATAAGCTTGTTATCTATTTAAGGAAGGTTGGAAAATGACGGTCACATATGAAATCATTCACATTCAATGTACAATAGATTTATATATTTTGTTATGCCGTCATTACAAACATAGTTGATTTTAAGTGCACAAATAGATATTGATTTGAAGACTCACTTCATATCACTTTATTTCTCATTGACATGTGGTGCTTGATGGCTTTTTATTTATAAAACAATGAATATGATGACATTGATTTCACATTATCACTAAAACACGATAAGTGTGATAATGATAAAAGAAATGACATTAATTCAAGATGGAAAAAGATTTTTTTATCTAACATAACACATCTATAAAAAAAATGTATAGTTACATATTCAATATGGAGCGATAAGAAAGGTAAACAACACGTAAAAAGACAAATATACTTTATGGTTTTATCCATGATAAGCCTACAATTCAGCAACACTGATGAGTCCATCTTCTTAATTTCAACTTAGATTTTTACAATTATGAAAACATGTACTAGACTTAAAAGAAATTTTGCAAATTAAAGTTGATATCACACATTTCTTATAGTAATCATTAATAAAAAGATATAAAATGCCACTCAAAATAAAACATTATATATTATTAGAACAAAGTACTACAAATATTCTTCAAACCTTAAAAATCACATCTATGAAAATACCATACGGGGTTAAACTTGAGGAATTTTATAGACAACTTATTGTACCGTTTTATTCTTGGAATACATATCTTTTTGTGAGACGCTTCAATGTTAGTTTAAACTAGTAATTAGGGGTGTGCATCGGGAGGGTCGGGCGGGTTCGGGTGGGAAAATCAAAAACCCGATCGGATTTCGGGTATGAAAATCAAGACCCAAACTTTTGCTTTTCGGATTTCGGTTTTTTCGGGTTCGGGTTGGTCGGGTTTTGGGTTTATTTTGGTCGGATTCGGGTATTATTATAACGCAAAAATATATAAATGTTTAGTTAATTTTGATGAAGAATTCAATTGTTTGATGAAATCGAAAATAAGTTTAAACATATAAAACATTTTGACCAACAAGATTTGACAGTTTTTAAAAGACAATTAAATAAATAAATATATTTATATAATATTTAAAATATATATGTATCTTATTTCGGGTTTTCGGACGGGTCGGGTAACCAATGATCAAACCCAACCCGAACCCAAATATCTACACAAAAGTCGGATTTCGGTTTTTCGGATTTCGGGGTGTTCGGGTTTTGCTTAAACGTCATTTTTCGGTTCGGATTCGGGTTCAGATTTCGGATTATTCGGGTTTTGCACACCTCTACTAGTAATTGCAATTAACCGTTGAAACTAAAATAATCAGTTATGTGTTTTAAATCAAATATTTTGGTTGTTGTCCATCGCATCAAAGAGATGTTTAGTCTTTGATGTTAATATATAGATGATGATATTGTTTTCATATATTGATTAATTTTTAGATATTTGCATAACTACAAGAATAATAAAATAATTGTTTAAATATAAACAAAGAATGAAAATTGCATAACTACAAGAATAATAAAATAATTGTTTAAATATAAGCAAAGAATGAAAATTATAATTTTATTTACACCATAGTGGTTATAAACAACTGAAAATTTGGTCCAAATCATCTTTCTAGATTCATAAATTAAGCCAATAACCTCCGTCAACACTACAACATCTTTCTAGATTCATAAATTGAGCCGATAACCTCCGTCAACACTACAACTCCTTCATCGTGCCTCCTTGTCTTCCCCACCATCTAAAATTCTGATATGTAGTTAACGTATTACGTATTGACACCAATATCCAATTTTCGAGTCATTCTTATCACTATGGCGGATTCAAACTGATGGCCTTTTGATTAAGCTAATGATTTTGTTACATTTCTTGTGTGACAAAAGAGAGTACTTGAAAAGGAAAAAAAAAAACAAAAAAAAATGGGAATACAACAATTGTCTAGCATGTTGGCCCAAACTAAAGTTGTAGTCCATGTGTTAGCCCAAGTGTGGTTACTCTAGTGAATCATTGGGTTCTTATGCAAACCATTTTAATGAATTATTATATACATAATACTATTGAATTTGTCTATGACATAATAATATTGACATAGAATGGTGTAGATCGACTATGGGGTTAACGCTTGAATGATCCTCTTACAAAATATCTCTACTATGATGTTCTAGGATCATCAAATGGAGTAATTTAAAACATTAAAGTAAAAATAAAAAGAATAAAATGAATATCTAAAAAATCAAACTTTTGTTTCTACGTTAATGTTATCGCATTATTAAATAAAATATCAAGTAAATAATGTTTTTAGATCTTGTGCTTTTAGTAAATTATATCTTTAGTTATTGTACTTTTGAAATTGTGATTTTTGTCTTTACCGTTAGTAATTTGTTTATTTTTTTCATCTTTATGATTAAAAACTTTATTGTTATTTGTTATCCCTATCATTTATAATTAGTTTTTGTTTTCGTCCCTCATTTAAAGTATTCTCCCTAAATTCTATTGCCCACTCTAGACCTTTTTGATTTATGGTGAACACATCCATTCAACAAGATAAAATTATTAAAATATTTTATCACTGTTTTATTTAGCATGATAGGTTTAGAATCATGAGATGAGACTTTGTCACTTTGAATCTTAGCATCTGAATAGATGATAAAGAAGAGTTATAATCGTAACAAATTCTTAAATAAATCATCTCCATTTCCGGGTAACAAAACAAAAATCTTATTAGTGTCCATCGATGTTTTTGGAATAAAAGTGTTTTGTTTGTGCAATGTCAATAATTGAAATATTATTATATCTATATAAGTTTATTTTTAAACATTCATAGTTGTTTTATAATAACTGTATGTACTTTTAATATATTTGACAGTTACTTTTTTTACTCCAAGAAAATAAAAATCTTGTAAGCATTCATATTGTTTGATAAAAAATTTGTATATTTTCAAGTATCTTATTGTTACTTTGTTTTTACAACTTAAAAACACTCATAACTTTCTTTCTTGCAACAACGCACAAGATAAAAAAAAAAAAAGTAGAGTTATTTTATTTTTATGTGTAATCCTATATCTTTCAAAAATCTTGTTGCAACCGTATCAAATATCTAAATAAATTCAAACGATGTGACTCATCCTTATCTTTATCGAGTCATAACTCATCACTCAATTAGTCGGTCTCGGTTCATTTAATGTAAACAAATAAAACTTTGATTCTCAAAAGACTTACTTGGAAGCACAAAGGAAATGTTACAAATGCGCAATCGCAAGACACGTAGTGCAAAAAGAAAGAAAACTCATCATTGATGACTTCATTCGATCCCAGAGTTCAAATTTAACAACTAAAATGCACAAATCTGGCCAAAAAAAATATCTTTCTTGGAAACTGTGATTCCAGTGACTGATAGTTTCACACTACTTTGAAGTAAATCTCCCGGTAGCCACAAACGCAAACAAACATATTTTTTTTGAGGTATTTTCCTTATAAACCCCACCATTAAAACCCCCCCTTCATCCGGCCTTGTTTTCTCCTCTTTCTCTTTGTTCTCTTTTGCCATTTCTTCGTAGACCTCCATTAATCAAGCTTTGAAGATTGCTTATAAACACTCATAATATTTATTATTACTAAACTCAACTGCGTGTTTTTGAGTGGCGATGATTCTTATTTTCATGGCAAATGAGGTTTTTTCATGGTTGAAGTCTCTGCCTCTAGCATCAGAGTACCATTCAACTGTATTCGCGTTTCAAGATCCAATTATGTATATTTTCAAAATTGAAAAAGAAACTTCCAATACAAAATCGGTCTATGTCCGCTAGAAAAATTATTTATTATAAATAAATATAATTATTCATTTAATGAGTATTAATTCATAGTATTAAAAATTATTAATTAACTTTAATCATACATTATGTATAGTAACAATCATCAATAAAATATGAATGTCATCAATTCAATATTTTTAGTTATCAAAAAACAAATATAATAATTTAGAAAATGTTTATATATGTTAGATGAGAATTAAAGTTATACTATTTAATTTAATTTGTATTAGTTAATTTAATTATATTTTACCAGATATTTATTCTTAATTAATTTTTAAAGATATTTTTTTTATCATTTTACATGTTTATAAGTTAGTTTTCATAAAATATGATTTATTTATCAACTATCTTATCATTCATCAGTTAGGGGAGTTGGGTTCATTTTAAGGATTGAGAATTAAAAAAAAGGGAATGCAAAAGAATGAAAATAGGAATAAGCATTGCATAAATGCTTTTTTGGTTAACCCATTTTAATCAATGAAAATTTGTTTCATGTTAAAAAAATATGTTTCTCCAAGTTAAAAATACAAAATATGTTTCATTTAACATCCATAGATAGAACAATGCATGAAAAAAGAATCAAGTAAAATTAAAATGTTCATTCACCCAATTTGGTTATGAGTGAAAATTAATGGATCTGCAGAAATGATTTCATTATATAATATCAAATCAAACAAGAATTTTCATTATCATTTCCATTCCTGACCCCAATACCCCCAACCAAACACCCTTATCAATTATCTTATCATCCATCAGCTACTTTATCGGCTAAAGATTTGTTTGACAATTGCTTGATGGTCTAATGATGCGTGATTAAGTGGTCAAAATAATTAAGAGACTCTTATAATATAATGCAAAATGAAATATGGTTATGTGGTAATTATTAAGAATGAAATAATGACTTTAAATAGTTAAGAGAAACCCAAAATATACAATCATTCTAAGGATTTTAAGAATACTAAGAGATAACCTTTTTGTTTATAGAATAAGATTTAACTCTTACGGGCTGTTTGGCAGTTGCTGAATGGTTTGGTGCTAGATGATTAAGTGCTCAAAATGATTAAGAGGCTCATATGATATGGTGCAAAATGAAATATGTTGGTTTGGTAGTTGCCGAGTATGAAATCAGGACTCTTGATGGTTAAGAGACATCCAAGATACTTAGGTGCTGTTTGTTTTTTAAGAGGTAGTGCAGAAGTCTGAAATCTGAATTTTTAAGATTGTTTGTTTTTATATGGTTTGAAAACTGAAATCTGAATCCATAAAAAAACATTTTGTATGTTCATAGCTTACATTATATTAATTCCAGTTAAAATTTTTCTTTTTCATCAATAGATAATAGAGTCATCATCTTTCTAATCCTACTAACAACCCTATCCCTCTGTCAACCAGTCAACCCTATACCCTTTACATATCTACTTTCTTTGGTTAAAAATATCATAGCTGGGTTGGGAGTTGGGACAAATTAATGATCGGGTTTGAAAAAGAGAGTGAGGTTGGTGTGGCAGCGGCGCCGGGGAAGGCTACGGTGGGAGGAGGAGGAGATAAACAAGGGGCGGTGATGAAGGTGAACGTATATTTCCATCGCCGGAGAAGGTGGACGTATATTTCCATCGCCGGAGAATAAGGTGGACGTATATTTTCATTGCCAGAGATGAAGGTGGAGTATTTTTCCATCGCCGGAAATGAAGGTGGACGTATATTCCATCTCCGGGGGAAGAAGGTGGACGTATATTCCCATCGCCGGAGATGAAGGTGGACGTATATTCCCATCGCCGGAGATGAAGGTGGACGTATATTCCCATCACCGGAGATGAAGGTGGACGTATATTCCATCGCCGGAGAAGAAGGTGGACGTATATTCCCATCACCGGAGATGAAGGTGGACCCATCGCCGGAGATGGGGGTTTGACGAAGCAGCAAGTGTTTGGACCAAAACCCATAATAGCAAGGATGAAGATGATAGGCTATTTAGAGTTTTCAGAGGGAAATCTGTCACTTTTCATTTCAGACGCTTTTTCAGATATAGGAAGACTATATCACTTAAAAAAACAAACACCCTGAAAATAGAAATATCTGACCGAATTAGATTTTATATGTATTCAGTGGTAAATTACAAAAAACAAATAGGCCCTTAATCATTCAAAGAGTTTTGGAACCATTAAAAGACAGTCTATTTTTTTGCAAAACAAAATTCATCTCTTAACGATTCAAAAATTATTTTTAATAAAACCACTAAGAGATAAACAAACACCACCTTAATATTTAGATGTTACCTCTTTTAACACCAAACACAAGCAATTTAGGGACCAACCTTGAGTCTTGTTGCTGTTTGTGGTAGAATTAATTGTATCTTTTCACGTGTCCCGCTCCCTGATTTTGAAAATCTTGTTACATAATTGAATTATTTACAAAAATTCCCCTTACATTTTGAGCTTTGTACAATTAGTTACCTCAAGTTTAATAGATTGCTCAATATAAATGTTTCATTTTAAATATTGAAAAGTAGAGTTGTTTAGAGACGTCCTATTAGACTTTTTCCTATTTGTATTGTTCATGGACTGGATGACCCGTTAAAAGGTGAGTTTAGACAATTACTTTTGAGAAAATTGTTAGTTCGGACTAACATGTTAAATTTAATTAACAAACATGAACGATGCCCAAAATAAAAAAACGAACAACTTCGTCTATAAATAACTTAACTTTTATAATCAAATTACTAAATAAAGTTGATTTTTTTATGTTTATCGATTCTTATTGAGCGGTTTGAAGCTTTATACTACCCAATTCAATTATGAAGATTTGAAAATGTTCCAACCCGACTTTTATGGTTACCATTATTTTTTAAATAAGTACGTATTTTTTATTTTCTATGACCTAAAAGGACTATCCCTCAGTCTCTTACCTATGACAATTATGTAATATTAATTATTGATACACATATAACAAACAAGTTGTGTTAGGGGCTGTTTACCAAATCCTGTCTGTATGTCTGTATGGATAAATTCGTCTGTCTGGATAAATTTGTCTGTCTGGATAAAGTGATGCTGGTGTTTACCTTTTTATCTGAATCAACAGTCTGAATGTCAGAAATGACCAATTTACCCCGGACTATCAATTATAAGTTGTTTTATAAATTCATGGTTACATTCACCAGATTTCTCTAATAGCAAAGAATTCCTATGAACACCAAATTCATTCATATCAAACACCAAATATATTATAAACACCAAGGAGAATTTATTATAAACACCAAATTTATTATAACCACCAAATTCAAATAAACACCAAATATATTATAAACACCAAGGAGAATTTATTATAAACACCAAATTTATTATAACCACCAAATTCAAATAAACACCAAATTTATTATAAACACCAAACACCAAATCAATCGTAATGCAGAACTTGCATTCACAGAAGCAAAACTGAAGTAAATAGAACTTAAAAATACTAAAGAAAAAGGGAATGAAGTTCCAAAATCACTTTAATTCAAGCTAGCAGACAACAAACAATACCTTAGACAGGGGGTGGGGCGGTGGTGGTGGTAGGTCGGTGGAGATGGAGGCGGTGGCCGGCGAGGGGGGTAGGTGGGAGGGCGCGATGGGTGTGGGAGTCGGTGATCCGCGTCGAGGGCAGCTAGCGGCGTGGAGGCGGCGATATGTGTGGTGGCGATCGGCTGGGACGGCAGCAAACAGTTGGGCGGCGGCGAACGGTGTGGGACGGCGGCAGGGGCGTCGGATCTCCAGTGATCACGGTGGGAGCCAGGTTGACGGGGCTGTGTTGCAGAGCATCAAAGAGAGGGTTGGGGAGAAAAGGTGAAGAATGAAGCGAAGAATGAGAAGGGGTTGATTTTTGTTCAAGGGTATATTGGTCAGGAGGATGGCTGAATCTGGACAACAGTACCTCCATAGCTGAGCGAAAAAGCCTTTATCTGTGTGATTAAGTCATTAGTAAACACCCTGTTGTGTCTGTGCGAATAAGCCAGAATCCCCATTAAGCCCATTAAGTCGTTAGTAAACAGGCCCTTAGTAAAATATGGATATATATTTACATATCAATATTCATGTCCATTGTCTTCACCCACCCAAAAGATAGATATGTACATATTTATATAATTGTATATTACTCACTTCCCCATATTTCTATGCATAACTTAAATCCATTTCTTTTATTGCTATTAAATTTACATTTTATAGTAACAACATGCAAATGAAAAAAAAAACAGGAATTAGCAAAAAGAATTTGGAAAAAGTGGTGCCCCCAAATTGGCCAATTACTAGCTAAGTAGCTAACAAGAACTTTACATCGCATATAGATATACATAAATTTTTTGTAATCAAAGTTATATATAGAAGTAGGTTGGCGGGTTAGGTTAAGTTAGATCTAACCCAATTTTAAACATATTAATTGACGGTTTGAAGAGTTTGTTAGTATGTGGGTTAGCTTAGGTCCGTTAAAAATATTATATGATTTATATGAATGTTGTTTTCTTAAAAATGTAAAAATATTGTTTAGGTCCGTTATTTCATGGGCTAGCTCTTGTCAAGTTTTCAAGGTCATAAATAAAACTTGGGTTTGTTATATTTGTTTTTTAAAAAGAAGGTTTAATTCAACTTAAACCCACGAATTATCAACTCTACAATATATAACTAATTTACCGATGTTCAAAATTAAACGACGATATTAAAAAATGTCATATAAGACATATGATGTTCATTGGAGGGTTAGTTTTATCCTTTTATGATTAGTAATCGCATCCATTCTCTCTATTCTCATCCTTTATCCTTCATATTCATCAATACTTCTTTACCTTTCATTACATCTTCTTATACTCTTTCAATTACTAACATTTGTTAGTGGAAATATTCGATTGTATAGAGCCAGTTGAAACTTCGATGATGGAAAGTCTCACATCAAAGGAGAACCTCCATGATGTTGGAAAATCTTATCTATCCCATGTCCAAATCCAAACGTTGCCAAATCCTAGTTGCCATGGAAGTTCACATGCGATGACTCCAGTTCATTCGTAGTCGTCTGAGGAATTAGTAGGTGCGCGTAAGATGTCCTGAAAACCCAGGTTACCAAAAAACCCCTCCATGATAAAAAGACATGTTTAAAAATTGTTAGTGTAAAAAATAGCAAAAAATATATTTGGAATAAAAAATAATAATAATGTGTCTGGGATTGCTTATTTGAAAGTGCTTATAACTTATCTACTTTTTGGAAAAAGTCATAAATTGTTTTTTAGGTGTTTGGTTGTGCTTATTTCTTTTCCAAGGAAGTTAACAAGGAGTTTTTTGAGAAGCCAATAAGGTAATGAGCACTTTTGGTGATAAACACTTCCAAACACTCCAAAGTCCCATAGGTCACCAAAACGCTGGTAGAATAGTTTTTCAAAAAAACTAGCGTACAAGCTAACTTATTAGTTAGCTTATGGCCCATCTAAACATGTACCTGACTTATAAGGTGATTTATAAACTACCTTATTTTTATCAAACGATGCGTTAGGTGGAACAAACAAACTCTCCTTTTGGCCCATAAAAATAAGTTTTTGTCCACCTAGTCCAACCTTATCCTTGTCCCAGATATGTTATACATGAGACTAATTTTTTTTTGTCACGTCTACCAAAAGCACCAAAAGTACACTCTAATTTTTATCTTAGCTTATATGTGTGAGAAAAATTCTCCTCTCCACATTAAGTTCCAACATTCATATACAAAGCCTCTTACAGTTTCTATTGTCGTCCCAATACCTTAAATTAGGTACATAATCTTTAATGAGATTTTAATTAAATTCATAACCTTTGAATGAATATAAATCTGTTTTTTTCTTATATAATCAAGAGAAAGTGAATTTAATTAAAATGTCTATAAATAACCATCGATAACTAAATATTCATAATTACCCAAAAAAACTGTTTTAATACGAAATAAAATAAAGAGTAAATTACAGATTTAGTCCCTAAACTTTAATAGAATTTGCCTATTTTAAAATCTCACCATATCTTAAAACGTTCTAACAAATGATCATAATGATGAGATTTTGTTAACTTGGTTACTTTTACAACCTAGTAAAACCTTAGGGGATCATATTGCACATTTATAGAAAAAGAAGGCAAAAAAATGAAATGAAAATTTTCAAAAAATATATAAATCATTTAATTCCATTAGACCTTCTTCACCAGACCTCTCTTTACTCCTCCATTTGACCACCACCGCTGCTCTCTTCTCCGGCGAAAACGGACCGCCGTAGGCAGGTCAAACGACGACGGCCGGAAACAAAAACAGTCACCGGAGCTTTTTGATTCTAGGTATTTCTTCTTCCTTCAGCTGTTGCTATAACTTTTGTGTTTTGTTGTTGAATTAAGCCAATAATTAAGACCTTCGATCTTAGAATTTCTGATTTTGCTTTCATCTCTGTTCTGAAATTGAACTAGTTCTTCGATCGATTACTTGTCGATTTTGTTACCGGAGAGTTAGGATTTCTAGCTGGATTCGTGAATTTGATCTTATGAGGAAAATGTGAAAAAAACTGTTTTAAAATATTAATTTGATGGAAGTAGAAGATGTATATGATCATTTTGAGGTTTTAGCTATGGATTTCTGTTCATAAATTTGAGAATAAAGTCATAAACTACTCTGTACTTGATCTTAAGTCTATTGTGAATTTTTTCATGAGAATTGGTGTGAATTTGATGTTAGATTTGAGTCCTGTTTATCTAAATTTAAATGTTCACTTGGAACAGAAGGATTGGAAGTTTTTTAAACCTGTTTATGTAAAAAAAAAAAAAAATCAGTGTGAATGGATCATTTTGAGGTTTTAGCTATTGATTTATGTTCATAAATTTGACAATAAATAATTTTATACTTGATCAGTTGATCTTAAGTCTATTGTGAATTTTTTCATGAGAATTGGAAGTATATGTGTGAATTTAATGTTAGATTTGAGTCCTGTTTATCTAAATTTAATTTAAATGTTCACTTGGAACACAAGGATTAGAAATTTTTGAAAACTTGTTTATGTAAAAGAAATCAGTGTGACTTGATCATTTTGAGGTTTTAGCCATCGATTTCTGTTCATAAAATTGACAATAAAGTATTTTGTACTTGATCTTATGTCTATTGTCAATTTTTTTTTCATGAGAATTGGAAGTATACATGTGAATTTAATCTTAGATTTCAGTCCAATTTATCTAAATTTAAATGTTCACTTGGAACAGATCAACAGAAGGATTTGAAAATTTTTGAACCTGTTTATGTAAAGAAAAATCAGTGTGACTTGGTCTGTAGGTGTGACTTGTGAGTATATGCCAAAGAACCTAGAGTATCAAAGGAAGTTTTGATGTTGTACTTTATTTTTGGTTGTGAGTATCATCAGGGAGTGGTCAGAAGGTGTTAGTGTTGTTACAAATAATCGGATAATGAATTTGATATATGCAGATAAGATTTGTGTATGTTTCAACTTAGAATGATTCGGTATTGCACAAGTTGTCTTGAGTTTGTAATATGGATATGGCTTTAATCATTCATTGTTGAGGGCCCGTCCTGAAAAAGGTACACTTTGACATGTGAGATGGTTGTCACTGTTTTAAAACTTCAAAACTAACATATTTATGAAATTTTGAAGGACGATTAATAATGCACTGTACATCATGAGAAATTGCAGAGAAAGTTATGATGAACTTGGACTTGAAATTGGTTTGATTGTTTGTCTCTAGCATAATTTCTGTTTTTGGATGTACCTTTTTGTATGTTTTCAATGTATCTGCTCGTACTTTTTCTTCTTATTTCTCTTGTTCTGCGCTCATCATATGTGAGCATGCTGCATGCATATGTTGTTGGGTGTCGTATTTGTTTTGTTAATTTTTTCATATCTTTAGGAGAAAGCACCAATACAGAGGTAGAGAACAACAGTGAATGTAGAAATTTTTTCTGTCAATTGATTCACACTAAGAGAAGGTTGGAGCAATTGCATATACCTGGTCTGTGTTCGGCAGAATTAATTTCTGAGATACAAGGGAACAAATGTGAATATTGAGAGACTGAGACTGAGGCCAATTTTCATTTTCAGCATAGAAACGTGTGCGCACGTGCTAGAAAAAAGATATTTATAATGAGAAGAGGTCGATGAGAGAGGTAGAGGTTGGTCGAATCGACATGGGAGTAGGAGTGAATTAGAGATTTGAATGAGATGGCTAATTACCACCTTCAAACTGTGAATTATAATTTATTTATGTCTTCTGAAATGCCCCTTGTATTCTTGTCCATTGCTGGTTGGCAATTGTCCACTTGTATGTGTATTTGTATGTTAAATCTAAAAGAGCCACATGCTTCAATCAAGCTAGGGGTTTGCTCCATTATTTGCTCATGTATATCTGTGCCCTTTGCTCCATTTCTTATCTTAATGTATGAACACTAACATAAAAAGACACAAAATTGTAACTAGGCTATTAATAAACTGGTATGCCATATGAACACGGTTTTTTTGTGTCATCTAGAAATTTATAAAATATGAACTCCAGGGATTATTTTATGTATGATAGTCCCATCTATAAAGCCTCTTGTTGCAGTTATGATATTGTTTTATATATAATGTAATATTGGCCTTCTTTAAAATCAGGAACCTTACAGATTGTGAAGATGATTTATATGTGATTTGTTTCACTTTCACAAAGTAATTTACCCTTGTAAAACAATCAGCTACACTTCTCAAGATTTTGATACTATTTACCAGTTTAGTCCCATTGGCTTTTGTTTAACTTCAGTTTTTAGTGAATAATCTAACAGTAGTTTATTGCACAGATTATGGCGTATGCTGAGCCTGTACACGGAACAAGGGAGCCAATGCAAGTCGGTACTGCTCCTAGAAAACCCCGGATTCTGCTTGCTGCCAGTGGAAGTGTAGCTGCCATAAAGTTCGGGACCCTCTGCAGCTGTTTCTCAGATTGGGCGGAGGTAAAAGCCGTTGCAACACAGGCGGCTTTACATTTCATTGATCGAACATCGCTTCCCAAGGATGTGATTCTTTATACCGATGAGCATGAATGGTCCTCTTGGTCCAAGATAGGAGATAGCGTGCTTCACATCGAGCTCCGTCGGTGGGCTGATATAATGGTAATTGCACCGTTATCAGCAAATACGCTTGGAAAGGTAATATAAATACTCATCCCCTATTTTCTTGTTAGTTTCTATTATTCTGTTTGAAAACGCTGGCCACTTCAGATTTTTGTTTTATGGTCGATAGGTGTTCATATTTGAGTATTTGCTGATGGAAAATGGCTCCATAATGTTAGTCACTTGGTTAATACGAGGAAACCAATACTACCTTCGTCCCAAAATAAATGTCCACAATAAATAGCTCACAATTTAGTTATTACACTTTATAATTAGTAAAATTTCAATTTCACTCTTAATTATACAGGGAGTAGTGCAATAAGATTCTACAATAATCACAAATTAACTTTCTTAAGCGCATCCTTTAATCCATCTTAAAACTATACTACCAAGGGCCTGTGTGGTTTGCGGGGTTTTTCGAAAGGGATTTGGAATTCAAATTCCATTCCAATCTTGTGGTTTGGTTTAAAAGGAAGTTTGGAATTGAGATCCCACAAACATTGGATTTAGAAATCCCATAGGTAAGTTGGTATTTCATGGGATTTTATATGATTTGTTTGTAATAATGTTTTAGAAAAAATAAATTCCATTTAAAGTCCTAAATTCCATTCCAATTACTACAAACCAAACACACAAAAGATTCCAAATCCTTCCATGAAATCCAAATCCCTCAAAAACATTCCATCAAACTAAAGTATCCCCTAAGACAATTATGAAGAATCTTATAAAACGATTTGGTTTCTCAGTTCCACCCTCGTCCAAAAATAAATGTTAGCAATGAGAAAACGGACAGTTTTAGAAATATGTAATGTAATATAGTGCTTCAACATATGAACTAAATTACAGCTTTACCCTTAATATAATAATAGTTAAGGGTGGAACTGGAAAGTAGGCTCTTACTTTCCAAAGGGTTGGGTTCCGGTAAAAGTTTGAGATTTACGTGGAAAGTGGTTATCAATCGTTGGAGGAGAAGTGATAATGGTTCACATCCACTTCTCACGTTAAACTTAGCTCCTAAAGGGACACTCATTTTAGGACAGAAGGAGCATTTGATTTATTCCTCAATATCTTGATCAGACTTTTTTTTCAATCTGCTGAACCAGATTGCTGGTGGACTGTGTGACAACTTACTAACAAGTGTCATTCGAGCATGGGACTACGAAAAACCGATCTTTGTGGCGCCGGCTATGAACACATTTATGTGGACAAACCCGTTCACGGAAAGGCACCTTATGTCGATCGATGAGTTGGGGATCACCCTTATACCACCAGTCTCGAAGCGGCTCGCATGTGGCGACTACGGAACCGGTGCTATGGCTGAGCCATCGCTCATCTTCTCGACCGTAAGACTCTTCCTGGAATCACGGCAAAACGCGAGTAGCAGTAGTAGAACACATTGAGTTTCGTGTTGGTTTCTGCTTTATTAATTTATGTTAACCCTTTTTCTAAACCATATTTTATGTTTCATAAAAAGATTTGGATTTTTGTTTTTTTTTTTCCTTTTGTTTTTTGATGATTTGATGTTTGGAATATTTGTAAAGTAGCATACCAAGATGAGAGATTTGACTCCAAATTGCTGGTAACATGATACTTTGAACAGTTCTTTTGCTTGCATATTAGAATGAGAATTAAAGTTCTCAATTGTTATAGAGATTGGCAAAGGGCCGAGCAAATTTGCCCGAATACAAGACAGGTAACAGGTTCGATCCCTCCTCCCCTGCACCATCGCAGTTGTTGAGTGGGCCAAAAAATGCATCATTGGTATTTGGTGTTCTTGGAGGTGAGTTTCGTGTGAGGCCCTGAAGTTGTTGGTGATCATATATTACGTAAATACAGATAGGCAAATGGGTAACTGGTTATATCAACCGGTTACAAATGAGCCTTGCATATTATGTGGAGAATAACCAAGCCATTAGTAACTCGTCCCCATTTGCCAATACGTATTTTGTGCAAATACAAATTGGCAAATAGGTTTTTGGTCGGGCCCCTTGATGGGTTGCTGAAGGCCCGGTTATCCTTCATAAAAATGTAAGGCTCGTTTGTGATATAACCGGTTACCCTGGCTTGGGTTCTTCTAATAAAATATATTATAATTAATAAAATATATTATGATAAATTAGGTTTGTACTTAATTGATAGGTATTTAACAAAAAGATATACGAGAATACAATAATGTATGTTCTTAGTAACCACAAGGGTTGTGACGTAGTGGTTAAACCTCTGAGGGATGTGATTGAATATCTCGTCCATTCAAGCATATGCAACAATTGTGACCATTGAGTTATTAGAGGTGATTTCTTACTGTCATAAATTACCACTTCAAAATTGTACATTTTTAGTTGGACAATAATTGTAAGTGTGCTTGGGATTGAAATTGAATGGAATTGAAAATTTTAAAAATAATAAAACTGAAAATTAAGTTGATGTGAATGAGTTCTGTTTCGGCTTAGAACCAGTTTGGAAACAAATGTTGTCTAAGCTGACTTATATTTTACAGAATTTATAAAGAACCTGTTGAAGTTCGGACACACATATTGATTAAGTTTTGACTTATATTTTACAGAAGAATTTATAAAGAACCTACTGAAGATCCTGTAAAAATTCTAATTATTTTGAGTCATGAAAAGATGCAACAGATTTTTCAATAACCTTCTTCATAAAACTATTGTATTTTGTGTTAATTGAAGCACCCTAACAACTATGTGTTTAACGAATATAAACAACTCAATATATTTTGAAAAATTCAGTACAAAACAAAATTTTCATTTATGGTATAGAAAGCTCAATAACCAAAAGCAGCATCAATGAAAACGAATTCCAATTATCAACCAAACAACATCAATGCAATAATACTATTATACTAACAAAAGTCATACAGAAAGTTATATGTTCTTTCATCTGTTGGTTCAAATCCATGGAAAAACTAATCAAAACGCACACTTTTTACAAGCCAATTTTCCCAAAAACATCACACTACCAGTCACCACATATAAACAACAAGCTTGAGTACATCCTACCCCAATTGAACTCTAGCATTCAATGGCGCTTCACGAAAGTTACCGCATAATTAGCCTTGCTTAAAGGGGCATCTACGTGATTATCATAAACCACCGAGTGTTAAGAAACGGATGAAATATTACGTATATAACAAGATGAGCTTGATATTGGGTATAACCAATAACCACCCACCATTGGACCTTTTACATGTATTCCCAAAAAATTACTTGCAAGCTAAACTTGTGACATGTCTTGTCTTACCTACCCCAGCAGTGCTGATTCATTCAGCACAGCTGACTCTGTAATACCTTAGGCATATCCCATATTGGCCGTGGACAGGAGTGATACTGGGTGTTATAAGTAATATTTTGACCTTCCTAACAACAACGCGTTTTGGGGTCTAATGCACGACAGGTTCTTGGAACGCTGCAGTTAAGCGTGCTAGGGTGGGACCGTGGGAGTAGTACCAGGATGGGTGACCTCCTGGGAAGTCCTCACCAGGTCGCCAAAAACAAAGCTGTGAGCCGGTGGGGCAAAGCGGACAATATTGTTGTTGAGGTAAGCGGGATGTTACCGATGGTATCAGAGCCACTCCTGTGCCGTTCGGGATATGGGGCAAACCTCATCGAGGACGATGAGTCCCAGGGGGTGTTTGTAACACCTTAAGCATATCCTATATTGGCCGTGGACAGGAGTGATGCTGGGTGTTATAAGTAATATCTTGGCCTTCCTAACAACGTGTTTTGGGGTCTAATGCACGGCATGTTCTTGGAACGCTGCAGTTAAGCGTGCTAGGGTGGGAGTAGTACCAGGATGGGTGACCTCCTGTGAAGTCCTCACCAGGTCACCAAAAACAAAGCCGTGAGCCGGTGGGGCTAAGCGGACAATATTGTTGTTGAGGTAGGCAGGATGTTACAGACTTGGTCGGCATTAGCATGTTTATCTAGGAGTAGGGACTGACTTATTGCACCTACACGGCCAACATTATTATTCCACTTACCCGATAAATCCACATACTTTCCTCACCTACCTTTTATGTGATAACGGTTTTTCTAAAAGTTATTTTTGTCGGTAAGCACTTACTACAAAACACTTGGGGGTGTTTGGTTCGCAGAATGGAATTTGATAGAATTGGATTCCATCGAAGGAATTTGACTTTGAAGGAATTGGGATGGAGTTTGACCACGTGTTTAGTTGGTGGGAATTCAATTCCTTCTCTTAAGCCAAGGAATGATGAATTCCTTAAATTGCGGAATTCAATGGAATTCACTAAAATATTTTGTCAAAGGAACTTGTCATTCCAGTTCCATCAAATTCCTTTGAATTCCACGAACCAAACAATCTCTTTGCAAATGAAATTTTCAATAAGCACTTACCTAGACCGAACCTCTAACCCATTTAACACTTAGATGTCGTTTGTTTTTTAAGAGGTCTGAAGACTGATTTCAAATCTAAAAAATAAGCGGTGGAAGGTGCACCTCTTAAATTTCAGAGGACAATAAGAGGTTTTCAGACATTTTCTTAAAAATAAAACAAATAGTCTCAAGTCTGTAAACCTCTTAATTTTCAGACTTCAAAGGATTTCAGAGATACTGTTTAAAATACAAACAGCTCCTTACCCATTTTGTGTTGGTGAAAGGGATCCTAAACGGAATGCTAGATACAAAAAAAGACATGAAAAAAAAACCATTCTACGTACTTGTTAGTTGTTACCAGCAAAACACGAATGTGCTACAGAAAACATACCACAATATGGATCTTTTTACGTATAACAAAACCATTCTAAGTTCTTAATCCCAAAAAGATACCTATGTGCTAAAGAAAACAAGCCAGACTAGGGATTTTTGCGTAAAAACTAACATGTTCAAAACTCTTTACGGGGAGGAGGATAGGGGATCACATTGGATGCTTTGTTATTTTTGTAACCCTAGCCATTAGTGTTGTACCTCAGCTTAATTGTCCTTGGGAAGATCTTTCTTTGGCAGCTCCTTCGGTTTTGCCTTCTCCATTTCCCTATAAAACCAACATAAGTTTGGCTGACTCGGTTAAGAAGAAACTGCATATGAATAATGTTGGATAAACCAGCTGAATATTTTCCTATATTACAAGAAACAAGAAATGGTGCAATCTGAATGAAATGAATTCAAGCATTGAATATGGAGCACAAAAAATATAGTAAGATAATTTTATTCAAGGAAAACCAGTTTAAAATGTAGTAACAAAAAGGGTATGACATTGCAACTAATCTACACGATCCATTTCAAATACATCAAATTGCGATTTTGTCATTATGCTAATGAAACTACCTAAAGTAACCTCTTGCTGGTTCAATCAAGAGTTATACACTTATTATTAGCTTATGATCTCGAATCAGTTTGGAAAAAAAAAACATCTACTTATTATACGATTGTAAGATAGCCATGGACACACTTGAATCATTGATATACTTGCAATTTAAGAATCACATCCATTTTGAACTAATATTGTGATTTTATTAATGTGGAATCCTTCAAAATCATGCCACTAGAATCACCCAAGTATACAAATGTTCAAGGATGTAGATAAAAATTTCATGATATCAACTTCTACAGCCCATTCAAATTCAAACCAAGAAGCTGAAATTCTTTCGGTCGGGACGGTTGAACCATGGATTTTCTACAACATGCAATGGTTAAACTTAAAATTCCGAAAACTTAGATAAACATCAAGGTTTCAGTGAATCCAAACGAGCCATCAATGGCAAAGGATTATATCACTCTCTTCTCTCCTTTCAAGTTTCAACAATTAGAGTGCTGTCTCCATAATTTGTGAAGACTGCCTGTAAGCATCACAACGATTATTACATTTGAGGAAACATTGATTTCACCGTGAACATTGACTCCAATTTTGGAACCCTAACTTTCCAAGGCTGTGTTTGGCAAAAATAAGCTTAGCTATAAGCTAGTCCATCCAGAAATGTACCATAAGCTAGCTTATTGACACGCTAGTTGGAATAGCGTTTCAGGAGCTTTTTTTGTAGCTTTCTCCAATTATTCCCTTATTAATATTAATCATTATACCCTAAGATACTCTTTTTGGTCATTTTACATACTCGTAAGCTAGTTTTTGCTAAACACAATTTATTCATAAGCTAGCTTATGAGCTACTACCTAGCTTATTCGTCAACATCTAGCTTTTCAGCTATCAACTATATCAGCTACTAGCTAGCTTATTACTCAACATCTAGCTTTTTAGCTATCAACTATCAGCTACCAGCTAGCTTATCAGCCAGTTTGCCAAACATATATTCGAAGATACCGTGATTTCACCGTAAACGTAACTCCAATTTTGGAACCCTAACATTCTAAAAATGGACTCTAATCGTGATTTCTACAAACATATATCAGTAGCACAGATCTATATAGCAATCTCAACACATAAAAATTCACAAATCGAGCAACAAATTCACAAATCATTCTATAAAAACGTACTTAGCTGCGGACGCAGATTCCTCTTCTAGCCATTGGCGAATATGGCGAACGTTGCGTCTGAGCATAGAAGCAGACTGCTTCACATCGCTCCTCATCAGCAGAATCACTGCGCTCACTCCGGCCACGGTTAGTATGAGGTTCGTTAACGCCATTCGATCGATCGCTAGATCTGATCTATAATCCAATTCAATCCACCTGAAATCAGTTGAAGAAGAAGAAGATGAAGACGACGGCCGGAGAAAAAAACTCTTCGGTTTGGCGATGGTGGCCGGAATCTTAGGGTTACGGCACGGCGGAGACTTCCGGTGTACGGCGGCGGAGATGAATTACCGGAAGAGAATTCGAGTGATGGCAATATTCAATAATAGTCACAGTTGTGAATATTTTGCAATTAAGCCCTTGTGTTTTTTTAGTTTTTGGAAGGGCTTAATTTGGTAACATTCAGAAAGTTGAGTGACTCAATTGATAAATAGACTAGTAGGAAGGAGGGCTTTAGAGCATCCACAATCATAAACCCTCTCAAAGGTTTATGATTTTACCACATCAGCTTTCTCTCTCTGCCACATCAGTTTTCTCTTTCCTACACATTTCATAAACCTTTTACTCTCAATCATAAACCGGTCTATAACTTTTATAATAAAAAAATCTAATAATATACTTAGAATGGTTAAAATTTAATTATTATAATTAAAAAACAATAATTTCTATATATTTATAATTATGCAATAATAGAAAATTACAATAATAAGAAAAAACTTAATTATTATAATTAAGTAGTATTTAAAATATATTTACCAATTATTAATAGAAAATTAATATTTATAATCAAAATGTATTACCATTTAAATGAATATTTACTCCTGGGAATAAAACTTCATATCGTCAGATATGTATGTATATGCATTGAAAGGGATAAGATTCCAATAGTAATATTTAAATATATTAAAGGATGAGATTTCATTTGGCATGGCCCACATATTGAGAGGCTTCAACCGCTTCATGCAGATGAAGCGGTTTGCCATCTCACTCCTTTTGCAATGGAGCAAATTTTATAAACCGGTTGATGGTGATGATGTGGAGGTTAATAAACCTTACCATTGGAGATGCTCTTAGAGCATCACGGTTTTTAAGAGCTTTTTGAAAGGTTTTTCAAAAACTAAGGGCCTGTTTGGTTTGCAGGATTTCATAGGATTCTGATGGAATTGGAATCCAATTCCATCAAAATCCCATGTTTGGTAAGTTATAAGGGATGGAATTGGAATTTAAATGTGGGAATTAAAATCCCTCATGTGATGGAATGTGAAATCCTTCAAGGGGGTGTGGGATTTTAAAATCCAATGGATGTGGGAATGTGATTTTTACCATTTTACCCCTTATCTAATTTAATCTTTCTAACCCTAGATATTCATCAGCGCCTTCCACCGCTTCGACTCACCGCCGACCGCTGCCACCGCGTCGACCCACCGCCAACCGCCGCCACTGCGTCGACCCACCGTCGACCGCATCTACCCCCCGCTGACCGTCGCCGACCCACCGTCGCCGGCTGCCGCCGATCGCCGCCGCATCGACCCACCGCTAGACTTCGCCGACCCATCGTCGCCGACCGCCGCCGACCACCGCCACCGCCTTGACCCACCACCGACCGCCGCCACCACCAACCGCCACCACCTCCGACCGCCGCCACTGCCTCGACCCACCGCCGACTGCCGCCACCGCCTCGACCCACCACTACCGCTTCGACATAAGAACAAAAGGAGGATAATTCTGTCGTTTTGCATTTCTGAATTCCAATTCCATCGAACATTTCTGCCAACCAAACAGATTATGGAATTGAATTCCAATTCCATTTCCTGCCAACCAAACAGATTATGGAATTGGATTCCAATTCCTTCAGGATTCTAAATTCCTCAGGATTCCAATTCCTTCAAAAACATTTCAGCATACCAAACGCAGCCTAAAAACTTTTTTCCCAGGTTTTTCGTAAAGTGTGAAGGTTTTCGCCTAAGAGCATCTCCAAGAGCTTTACTATATTTTTTTTAAATTAGAGAATAGGAGATCAAAATTTCTAAAATTTTATTTTTTTGATCTCCAACAGCATTGCTATTTTAGAGGCTTTATCATCATTTATATTATTAAAATATACATTATATTTATTATCCCAATAAACTTTTTAGAAACTTTTAAAAAATAAATTATGTCATTGGTGGAATGCATTAAAAATATGTTTCTCTCTCATCATTTAGAAGTTTTGGAGAAATCTCTATATTTAGAGAAAACCCTAACGTTTTCTATTTTAGCAATTGGTTTAGCAATGCTGTTGGAGCAACTTAGGAAGAAAACACTCACTTTTTTCTATTTTAGCAATGCTGTTGGAGATGCTCTAAGATTTTTAGAACGTTTTTACGTTATAGGTCGTAACTGCACGACCTGCTTTTTCATAGGTTTTTTGTATTTAATCACTTTTAACTTTATAAAATTTTATAAAAATCATGTATTAGTCGATTTTTTTTATTAATCAGTTTTATTTTTTAATACAATTTTCGTAATAAATTTTATATTATATATTAATAAAACTATTAAAATAATTATATACATTTTATATTAATGCAATAGTATTTTATCAATACAAATAATACGTATTTATGTTAATTTTAATGTATTTATTTTTATAAATAAAAATATAAATGATATAAAGTTAAAATGATGAGACCCTAAAAAGTATGAAAAAGCTTAAATGGGGTTTTTCACATAGTGGAAGTATGTAGAGATTTTTAGATTGTTGAGGTGGCAGAAATACATAAGAGAAAAGTTGTGAAAAAACTTAGTGAAAAACCACAACATTGTCGATGCTCTTAGGTTGTGTTTGGTAAAAAAAAAAAAAAAAAAAAAAAAAAAAAAAAAAAAAAAAAAAAACTAGCTTATTGAAACGTTAGTTGGAGAGTAGCCTTTCAGAAGCTTTTTGTAGTGTAGGTGAAATCAAGTGCAGTGAAATCGAACACATTTTATTATGTGTTGAAATCGATTTTGTTCTCTGTGGTGAAATCGGTTTTGTGTCCAA